>MPNW01000249.1:56878-112072 GCA_011800805.1 Hirudo medicinalis | reverse complement strand
CCTCCGTCACAATCCAAGTCACAAGTGGTCCATTCTGACCATTGACCATCCACATTTTCTGATGCAACACCTTGAAAGTTTACAATAAAAGCAAACTAAAAAAAATTACTTCAATTTAATCAAATATAAAATAATGTCCTCTAGTTTGCAAAACTTTACCTGCACTTTGAACTGCTAAGATAAGTAGCAATAGAACATCCAATTTCATGGTGTATCTCCAAGCTTCAAATTCTAATAATAATAATAATAAATTTGACATTTTATTGTCACATTTATAAACTGCAGTTTATAATTGATTATAAGTGAGAATAAATAAATGTGACACCAATATAGTTTGTCTCTTACCAGGAGAGGGAAGAGTTATCATAAAAACTCTACAAGCAACCAGCAACTATTCCTTATAAACATTCGACGTTCAGGTACATAGCTCAGGCGATCCTGGATGAAATCTTGCCCATGTGTCTCAGGCTTGAAACAGCCAGCACCCACCAGAAAAACAAATCTGACTATTAACATCTGCTGTCTCGGTCGGGGTCTAAGTACCAAAAGGTGTCGCATGATCATGTTTTCATAATTTTATTGATCATTCGATATCCTGCTTGTTGATATCTGTCAAGAATAAAATGATACATTATGGAAATGTTGGCAGTAACTTTGCACAACCTTGCGTCAGTCTGGCAAATGTCTCAAATTCAATGAATATTTTGAAGTTGATAAGTTTTCTCAATTTTAAGTAAAATTAATTTCGTCAATTAGTTCCTCCAAATACCATTGTATTAAGGGATCAATAACCATTTTTTTAAAAACGGATTGATATTCTGTTTTTATTGGTAAACAAAGTCATTCACAAGTCGATCGTTTACAAAAAAAAATAATATCATTATTTATAAATAGATTAATCAAAAAAGCTATTGCATGTGACTTATTTGCAGTCGCTAGCCGTAACATAGCTGGTAACATTTTAATGAAATGGTTCTCCTCGGAAAACAGCTCATTCTTGATTTTTGTTTAAAGTTATAACTATTTATATTTTGTCTTTATTTTTTAATACTGTAATACTTTTAGCAATTTATAAATGCAATTAATTGAAGAAGTTCACTTAAATGTTTGGACTAGAATAAATATCAACTTCTTTTATATTATGTTTGGATGATATATGTATTTTTAATGTCGAGGATGCTTAATTTATCGATAACGATACAGAGTTTGATTAGAGTGGCGTATGTTCATCAGAACTTCAAGACCACTAATGTAGAGGGAACCTTTCTCTGAAGAGGAAGGTTTTGAGGGTGGAGTGAAATCCGGCTGGAATAAAAATATAATGCTAGAGTACGTTATAATAGTTTCAAATGCCATAACTCGAATGTGTGACATGCCTCATTTACCTCCTTTGATACCATGAGTTGGTGGATCTTTTTCTCAGAAAAATTACGATTAATGAGAAATTGTGGAAAGTGTCCATGAGGGCTATAATTTTAACACAACTTCAAAGGTGACTTATTGATTAAGTTGTCTTTACTGATCGCACTGAAAATTTAATGGAGGGAGATGGATTAATCGATCCTAAATTCACTTTAAACCATCTAAAGGTTATTTTCAATTTTATTTACTTTTTCCTGTTTTCCACATGAAGAACATTTTAAATATTTTTTGAATTATTGACAAGAAAAGCAATTATTGCTTTTTTAAAGATTTATTCTAAAGTAAAAATCAGCTCTTTAATTTGACGAATTGTTTTCAAATTCAATTCAAGTGTTTGTTTAACAATCAAGTTTATTTGTCAACAGCTTAATTTCAAATGCTTATGGAATGTTCTTAACATTTAATGAATGACTCCATAAAATAAAATGATGTTTATTCAGGCAGGTAGCTGCGAGTTACCGACATCCAATTCGCACAATGAGCACATGTTGTAGCTGCATTCAGCACTTTCTGGATTGAAATCAGGACCACTTTCATTCCATAATTCCCAGTCAGTGACTCCAGATAATAAATCTTTATTCTGAGAGTTAACAGAAACATAACTTTCCTCATTTGTTGATAGAGCAGCAAATCTCTTTTGGCGACGTCCTTTCTGGCTTTTAAACTGGCCATTAAATTTACCTCCTTTGAAACCATCGCTGCTTCCGGAATTTCTATTAGGTGAATCTTTACCTCCAATTCCAACAAATCCACCAAACCCACTAGCACCAAAGTTTGTATTTCCGCTAGAAAATGTCCCAGTTTGTCGCCAGCCAGCATCTACGCTCTTTGATTGAATGGAAAATCCGCCAACTTTTTTCTCAAATTTTGAAAACTTAGAGCCTCCAAATGTCCCCTTCATGAAACCAAAACCTTTGCTTCCAGAAGCAACAAAATCTTTTCCATCACTTCCAAAATCTTCAAGTTCTGAGCCGAGCTGAACCTTACTTTTTATTATTTTCCCCATCCATCCGCTTCCAATTTTTTTTCCACCTAAATTCATCAGATTGCCGATTTCAGAATCTTCGCTCCCTTGTTTTATTTCATTAAATTTATTAATCATACTGGAAAAGGCAGAAAAACCTATCTTCTTGTGAACAAAGCCAGATTTCTTGGTTTCAAAAGTTTGATTAATAAATCCACTTTTAATGAAAGGAAGTTTGATTCTGAACGAATCCAACAAGCTGTCGAATATTGAGTTCGATCCTTCTTGAAACTGACCTGACTTGGTTATCTTAACCTGCTTCCATTTTCGCCACTTTCCTGATAATTTGGCTGAAGAATCGTCAGTCTTGATAACTTTTTTGTGACCCAAACGCAGTTTGTTCCAACCGGCTTTACGAATATTTGTCCATCCTCTTCTTATGCCACGATGTCGATAAGTTGACCATCTGGCTGAATAACCTGACCAACTCCATCTTCTTCGAGCTAACCTTATGTGCCTCCAGTTTGCCCTGACCTTTTGACCCTTGACATCGCCTTGAAATAACTTACTCAATTTCCAATCATTTCCTCGAATCCAATCCCACCAGTGCAATAGTTTGATTTGAAATTGCAGATTCCCAGTAATCCAGGTCCATTTCCAATTGGAAGGAGATGTTTCTGGAATGGACACAGCCGTAGAATATTCCAGTTCGGCATCTTTCTTCAACCAATTCCATCCCCAGCCTTTGTACCAGATCCCTTTCCGGACATTCCAACCCCATCCGAAGCCCCAACGTCGTTCACTTAACTTTCGGTATTGGACGATTTTCCCCTTGCAGTTGTTGCTCTTGCACTTTCTTGTTCTAAACCAAAAGCCCAAACCTACTCCGTCTTCTTGCCAATCTCCAAAATTTAACCAATCTCCTGTGCTGTCACCTTTTGAAATATAAATGTAAATTGTTATGCAATTTATTAAACTTATGTAATTAATTGTTTTATTCTGCAACAAGTTTTACTGTTTAAAAAACGGAATTGATTTGAAAAAAAATGGAATTTTAAAATAATAAAATCTACAATGTATAATCTGAAACCACACCTATATCCTCAATAAGCCATTGTGAGGTTAAAGTCCAAATCTTAATTCTTCTTCTCTGTTTTAAGTTTCCCTCACAATAACCATCAGGAGCATCATTTCTGCACTTCCTTTCTCTGGCAAACCATCCATCACCCTTGTCTTCCCAAGGATTCCAGTTGTCCCAATTGTCAGGATTTTCCTCTTTAACTGCTAAATCTGTAAGTTGGAGAATGTAATAACAATATCTTCTATTATCTGTGAACTAAACTTAAAGCCAACCTCCAGTCAAATCGTATTCCCAATCCCCGTAAGGCCAATTCAATGGTCCGACTCCGAGGTCCATATCCAATTGGAGACCTCCTATTCCAATGCCCATACCAAATCCTTCGTCTAACAAATTTCCTGTGCCAATTCCGACAGAGTCAAGGTCTAAGCCAAAATTTGCTCCAAATCCAGTCAGTGCTCCCCATTTGAGGAGGCGAGATCCACTCCAATCTTTGAACCAATTCCAAGCATATTTGCCGTAGAGATATACTCGTTTGCTTTTTATTTTTCTACGATATTGAATCACTTTGCCTCGACATGGGCCGGTAATGCCTGTTTTGCAAGTTCTTAGTCTAGACCAAAGTTCGAGATTTGCTTGTTTTGTCCACAGACTCCATGAGAACCAATCTTCAAGACTCTCCTGTCCATTATCTGCAATTAGATGTTTTAAGGGATGCATATCATTAACAAGGCCATAATTTTAAAAAAATTAACATAGTTGCAATATTTGAAGGATTATTAGTTATTTATTAATTTATTATATTTAAACCTTGAGTTGAGGTGACTTCCCATGAACCTTCGATGACATATTTCCTTCTACGTTTTGTCTGTTCGGAAGCTCCAGTACAGTTTGACTTTTTGCAGGATCGACGCCTTTTCAACTCTCCAGCATCCGTAACCTTCCACGGACCCCAGTTATCCCAATCTCCATAAGCTGAAATACAAGGATAGATTTGTATATTTATAGATTATTAAAACTTGATAGCAAAGATAAACTTACAAGACCCAAGACCGTCAATTGAAAATGATGTTGGATCTTCAAATTTCACATCTTTAGAATCTTCTTCACCATCGTCGTCGTCGTCGTCGTCGTCGTCGACAAATATGTTTGTACTTCCAGTGAGATTTTTCAAACTTTTTCTTTTGTACCTTATTGCCTTCCCACGACATGGTCCTGATGGGTTTTTGCAAAGTCTGTACTGCCTCCACATGTCAAGAATATTGGGCTTTATGCGCGTCCATTCGGCCCAAGAATTCCAATCATCGGGAACCTCTTTATCTGGAAAAGTTCACAGGTTTGACTTACTTTTATTTAAATGTCAAATAATAATCTTTAAATTTATTTCAAAAACCTTTGTCTTCATCCAGGGACCATGATCCTACTTTTTTCCAACGTCTCACTCGCTTTTTTTGCACATATTGTCCTCTGCAGGGACCAACAGGTGCATTTATACAAGATCTGTTTCTCACCCAATTGTCAGGACCATCTTTAAGCCAAAAGTTCCAATCATTCCAGTCTTCTGGGACTTCTGGAACTCCAACTTGAAACAAATATTATTGTAAATGACAATCATTTTTAAAGAATTATATTTACTACTGTATATAAATGAAGAAAGTGTCCCTGTTACAAAAACAACCAAAAAAGGGAACCAAATAAAACCAATTCTTTGGAAATAATGGCATTTTTCATGTTTGCAGCCCAAGCAGATTCAATAATTTATTGTTAAAGATTACGCCTGATTACGTTTAATAAGTTTTAGAACTGAAATAAATAAACAAGCTCACCATCTGAGATATCAATAGAATAATCGCGAAGATCGTCAAAATCCAGTCCTGAAGTCCAACCGCCATTCCACGCCTGACGCCACCAAGTACGTCCTGGCACTCTGTATTCCTTCTTCATTTTTATCGCCTTCAAACTTCCAGAACACCGCTTCGTAGGAGATTTGCAAGTTCTGGTTTTAATCATTATCGTGTTGTAAATGCTCGTCCAACTGCCCCACTGAGTAAAATCTTTTGTGTTTTCCTCGTCTAGATAATACTTATTATTTATTATGTATGTTATTTAACAAAACTTTCTTAAAATTTATAAAATAAACAAGCTTAGATAAGTAAGCATTAGTTAAATTCCATCACCTTCCTTGGAAATATCTATCGTATAGTTTCCCACGATCCTGAAAATTCTCCTTTTTCTTTTCTGAATGGTTTTTCCCTTGCAAGAGTTGTCGGCTTTAAGACAATTTCTTTTTCTTTCCGATTCTTTGCTGTTTACTGGAGTCCATTCTCCGAATTCCTCCCAACCTTCTGGTGATTCAGGAGTTCCATCTGGATTGTTGCAGTTATATTTATTTTACATTTATACTCAATTCAACCTGAGCTCAATTTGCTGTTATTATGGAATTATTACACTAAAAATTACATTAAAATTTCTACAATGAAATTAGAAATACTCTCAAAAATATTTACCTGGTAAGGTGAGACTTTCCACCGAATAATCCAAAAAGTTGGTTGGATCCTGCGGATCAATTTTTCCTCCATCATCATCCGGCTTTTCGTCGTCTGAAACACATGGTTTTGTTAAAATTGTAGTCGGATTAAACGGATATTTAATAAAATCACAGATGGCTTTTGATTATCTGAACACACACCGTCTTCAGAATCTAGTGGTTCGTCAGGTGTTCTGAAATATAATTTTATTGTCGATAATAACATTTCCAAATTATTTTTTATATTGAAAATTTTTAAACTATTGTAAATATAAAATATATAAATACTTAAAGAAATTAGATATACTAAAGTGTTCAATAAAAAAAATGCGACCACTAGAATTCAAATTCTGAATAGAGACCCTTGTTCATCGCAGCCGCAAGGTCCGGATGTCCACTTCAGATCAGGATGCTTGAGGTAGACGCATCTGTCTTCATCCACGTTGAAGCCAGTAGCCTCATTTTTGTCGGACCAAAACTCGAAATCAACTGGATTGTCTGTCGGATCGTCTTCGTCATTCACGTCCCAATAAAACGCACTTTCTGGTGACCCTCCTGTGTGCTTGGCACCCAACCAGACCAATACGTCACTGGTTTGAGCGTTGAAACATTTCTTCTGAACGGAGTCTGGTCAAAGCAAACATTTCTTTAATACGATATTAAGCAAAGTAAATGAAATATCTTTGCCTACCATTTTGACTTTTCAGGTATTTACTGAGAGCATTTTGATCGTTCTGGTTGAAAATGGTTGCCAATTGTAGGCCTGGATGAAACTTTTGACAAATGCCTCTTGATGTCTCCCAATTCAATCGCCTTTTGATCAATTTGTAACATTTCTTCACTTCTTCAATGTACATATAGCCCTCCGGACAAGCTAGCATTCAAAATATTAAAGTTACTCATTATTTAATAAATTTAACATGTAATTTCTATTAAATCTATCTTGATTTGACATCAAGAGAAAATTGTAGTTAAATTAAACATAAAAACATTTTTACATTCACCTTTAGGCTTCTGAATCAAATCAACATCTGATCCTAGACAGGGTGCCCCATCGTACATAGGTTCAGGATTATTGCACTCTCTGTATCTGAGGAAATCTTCAGTTGATGAATCTTGTACCCAGTCAGACCAGGGACCCCAATTTCCGTCGATTGCTGGAAACAAGGAATAAACGAAAATAAATAGAATTGAAATGATTAAATACGTGACTTTTTACAACAGAATAAGCATATTACGTCTCGTAATTTCTTGCTCTTCAACACCGGGACCTTCGCATTGTTTGCCACCATTGGCGGGCTTAGGATTTTCGCAGAATCTTTTTCTTGTGATTGTTTCAGGATTTGTGGTAAAAGTCTGTGTAGACCATTGTCCCCATTCCGTCCATCCCCCGTCGATAACTAAACGTTTATTATTTATTACTTGTTAATATTTTTAACAATGTATTGATGTAAGTGACATGACATTTGTAAATTGTATTTTTATTCGCGGATGGATGTATGTGCGTGATGAGGCTGTGTGATGTGCTTTAGTAGTCTGCGCGAGGCCGCGCGATGGTATGATTGGTTGTGGGTTGGTGGGTTTTGCATGTTAATGAGCTTGGCTGCCTGGGAGTTTATAAATGGCGTCGCGAGGCAGCAGGGTTGAGAGAGTTGAGTGAGAGTGGGTGTGGAGAGTTTGGAGCGCAGCAGTGGAGTGGAAGAGAACGAGTGTTATTGGTGTTGTGTGAGCGCGCAAAGGAGGCAGACGATAGTTGACATAGCGAGAGTGTGGTGAGTCGTATTTTGGTTGTTGTGCTTGAGTTGCGATCGGCTTACTGTTGTTTCTTTGCTTTAAATATATTTTATTTCGATAATTGTATTGATTTTCGATCAATATCGACTAAAGATAGATACCCGATAGGAGAGTTTTAGAACCTGACAATTGAGCTTCAAAAATAAATAAAAATTAATAATAGTAAAGAAATAATTCAAAATAATAATAAATGATGAAAAAAAATTTATATCTTTTATAAAAATAATGCCTAAATTAGAATACAAAATTGAAGCTTCTAATATAAAAACTGACCTCTGAGTACATCAACAACTTCTGTGTCCATCCCCTCGCAGGCTTTTCCACCAAACATGGGTTCGGGTTTGTTGCAAATCCTTTTTCTCTCTTTTTGATCTTTTCCTTCAACAGGTGTCCATTCGATCCACTGACCCCAGTTTCCGTCAATAGCTTTGAAATAATTTGTCTTTTTGAGTCAAATAAATATAAATATAAATATTTCTCTAAGGTTCTAATAGTTGTTTTTTCAAATCCGATATTTCGATAAATAATTGTAAAGAGTTAACATAACAGTTCTTAATATAACTTATAATTCTCAGAATTTCAATAACTTACGCCTCGTAACATTTTTAGCTTCAGAATCGTCTCCTTCGCACGGTAAACCCCCGTTTGATGGGACTGGGTTGTCACAATTTCTTTTCCTGGTCAGTACTTGAGGATTTGTTTCAAATGTTGGAACGGGCCAAGGTTCCCAGTTTCCCCACTGACCATCGACGGCTAAAGAAATTGTAATCACATGGAAAAATTTATTAGACTATTCTGTTCTAAACATGGTTTTACCTCGCAGAACGGTTTTAGTTTCAACTTCAACTCCGAAGCATGGAGATCCATCGTATTGTGGTTCAGGATTGTTGCAGGTCCTCTTTCTCGTGCTGACATCAGATTCGTCGGGTTCCGTCCACGAAGACCATTCATTCCATCCACCGTCGACAGCTTAAAATATTGATTTTCATATTGTATCTTAATAATAATCTTGTGAAAATGCAATTATTCCAACATCTGATTTCACTTAAGAGTGAAAAATCTCACGATGGTAAACTTCTTTTGATTCCTTATCTTCTCCAGAGCAGTAGCTGCCTCCATTTTCTGGGGCAGGATTGTTGCATTCCCTGGTCCTGCTGATGGTTTCAGGGTTGCTCAGTTTAGTGAGGGGTGACCATGAACTCCAGTCACTCCAACTGCCATTGGTGGCTGTTTATGTTTGAACAAGTTTAACAATATTTTGAAAAATTTGAACTAAATGTTAAATAAACTATTACTTAAGAAAATAAATAAATTTAATCGATTGAAAAGCAAATTAATTCTTGAAATAGAACCAAAATTGTACTAATTCAGTCGTGACATTTTCTAACTGATTGCGTTGCCGATTTTTTACTATTTTGTTTACCATTTACTATTATTATTCGAGTGTATAAATGTTCTTTATGGATCTAGTGAGGAGTACCTTTGCCCGAATCGTAAATTGAACAAAGGAAAAACATCTTACGAAGAATAACTTCTTTGGTCTGACTGTCGGGTCCTTCGCAAGACGAGCCGCCAAAATCTGGTGCAGGATTGTTGCAGAATCTGTTTCTTTGGACAGTTGTTTTACCTGGAAGCGGTTGAGACCATTCCTCCCATGGACTCCACCCACCGTTGATGGCTTTAAAGGAAGTTAGAAACTTAGAGGAAACATTTATAGAGACGCAGCTACAAGATTCCAAAATTTACATCAACTGTAATACTGTTTAATCCTGGCATTCGTGGTTGATGGTTAAGTAATAATCGTTAACTTATTTTATTGAAATTAGAAATTTAGAAATTGTTTTTCTAAGACTTAATACTAAAAAGTGTTTTTGTTACAAATCATAAATTTCAGGAAAAATTTCAGGATTTAAAGAAAATTAAAGAGAAATTCCCTTAAGAATAATTTCAATAAAAATAGCACATTTGAAATGTCTATTACTCTGTTTTTTATTTAATTTTAGTTAATAACCAGCACTCAACGAGCTAAAACTTGTACCATTAATTAGTTATGTTATGGTCATCATCTATACCATTACATTAATATCATTCCAGTATTATTGGTCAATATTATTATCAATAAGATGATATGATTAAATTTTCCAAACACTGACGATTGTTGTGCACTTTTGTTTCCGTGTCGTTTCCTTCGCATTCTTTGCCTTCGTTGGAAGGAGACGGATTGTCGCAGAACCTCGTCCTAGTGAGAGTTTCTTGAGGTTGGGTTCCTGCTGGTTCTGTCCACGGACCCCACTTGCTCCAGTTTCCATCGACGGCTGCAAAGTTTCAATCTCCACGTGTGCATTATGTACTTCAACTTCGGAATAAAACTATAGTCGACTGTACTCAATGAACGCGAGTAGAAAGATTATATTTATCGAAAATTAATTCATGATTTTAGTATTACAATATTACTAATAATTTTATCGTTATTTATTGATGTATTTATAATATTGACGCTGATTTAAAATGTCAGATGCTAACGTATTGAAACTGTCCTTTGTTCGTAATCTGATCCTTCGCATGTTTTTCCTTGATAGAGAGGAGCTGGGTTAGTACACGTTCGAGTTCTTGATTCCTGAGTGACGTTGCTTTCTGAAGGAGTCCATTCCGACCATGGACTCCACATACCGTCCACAGCTGATAAATAAATGTACGCATTTAAATTATTTCCTAGAAAGTGTTTGTTAGTTGTTTAAAATAATAACTAATTTGTCATTTATCCACGAGTGTTTGTTGATGGTGCAAAAAAATATAAGTTTTCTCAACTCACGAATAAAATAATCCTGATACTCTTTGCTGTCTCCCGTGCATTCCAAGCCACCGTTGGACGGAGGAGGGTTGTCACACTGTCTCGTCCGTTCGAGTTTCGTCGGATTCTGGTTGTCCAATGGTTCTGACCAGGTGCTCCAAATTCCCCATTCTCCATTCACAGCTATAAATATGTAT
Organism: Hirudo medicinalis; assembly: GCA_011800805.1. Lineage (NCBI taxonomy): Eukaryota > Metazoa > Annelida > Clitellata > Hirudinida > Hirudinidae > Hirudo > Hirudo medicinalis. Next base: position 101,299 of record MPNW01000249.1, on the reverse strand, counting down.
TTTACCTGTTACAATATTTAAAACGCAATCTGTGCTGATTTAATTGTGACATTAAGTAATAATAATAATAATAATAATAATAATAACATAATAATAACTATTATTATATTAAATGTTAATTTTAATTTTAACGTTATTTATATTCATTTTAAATGATACTTTCAAATAAATAATCAAAATCAAAAGAGATTAAAATCAAGACGGAGTTTCATGAGTAGCATTTTCAATAGCCGCATAACAATAACCTTTCTAAAAGCCAACTGGATACTGATGGAAATTGCTTGTAAGTAAAGTAATGGTAAGTAATTTTAAGGTAAAACAAGTAAATTTAATTTAGCTCATTAAATATTCGTGTCTGTTAAAAAGTCAAAGCGTTGACCTATAGTCTCATTGTAGATTTCAAAGTCGTCTCCGATACAATCTTGTCCATCATTAGAAGGGGGTGGACTGTCACAGACCCTCTTCCTCATTATTGTGTTTTTGGGTCCACTTGGCGGAAGCCAGTCCGACCACTGTCCCCAATTTCCGTCGGCTGAAGAATTATTATACACTATAATCCTAAATACATTTTATAAATTATAATTATGGTATGAATAATATTAAATCAGGTTTATTACATTAAAATTGATTTCTTACTTGGTGTCACAGGAATCGGGATAGTTGTGAGCGCAACTGAAAAGGAAATTTTACTAAATATTTTTATTTGTTTCAAATTAAATTTATTTATCTATGTATTTTAATTTTAATTTATTTATTAATAACGATGGTGTTATTTAAAAACTCATTCATGCCGAGTGGACCAGGGGGTAATTCCGGTGTGGTGGTTGGTTGTGATGGCGCTGAAAATAAAAAGAAATTATTTAATTACGGCAATTACTTGATTTTAATTGACTTTCATTCCAACATAAAATGTAAAATCATCGCACTGGGCCTCTTTACGAGTTTTCCAATCTCCAAATCTTCTGCTGGTGAGGTTGTAATTTCTTCTTTTGTTGGAGTTGTTGCAACTCGAGGAATAACAACTGCCTTTCTTCTGACCATTACACTTTTTCCACGACATCCTTGCTTTGACAAGCACTCCCTGCGACGTGACATAAATTCTCTTGGCCCGTCTGTCCATTCAGTCCATGGTCCCCATGCCTCAGTATCGTCTTCAACTTAATTGAAAAACATTTTTCTGAACTTTATACAAGTGTCAAATAATTCAACTTAAGTTTAACACCAATTCTCATAGATTATAAATTATTGATATCATGCAGGCATTCTCACCCAGATAATCATCCGCATGATATTCGTAACCGTTCCTGACCACGTAAGTAACCAAAATCTTTCTCTGCGTCTTCATTCCCCTGCAAGGACCTCCTTTGCTGAGGTTTTTGCACACTCGAGTTCGTGACATTTTATTCTGAGCTTCCAAAGTCCAACCACTCCACTGGAACCAGTCATTTGAGTCTTCCTCCGCCTCTGTTGACATAAAAACTTTATTGTAATTAACTTGTTTATTGTAATTTTGATAAAAGTGTAATTGTTAACAAATTTATATCAATATACGGGTGACTTTAGTGCCTTCACGCCCTATTTTGATACATAAGGCACTCAAAATGTCGTCTAAATACAAATACAAATTATAATTTTATGTTTCAAGGTGAAGTTAAATATTTAAATGATTTAAATGATAATTTAAAAGTAAATGTACTTCGAAACCTTGTGACACGTATTTGAATAATCAGTTACCTCCTTCAACAATTTCTATTTCCCAGACTTCCTTAATTATTTCTGTTGTCTCAGTTTCTTCTGACTGTCCGCGACAAGGACCAGACTTGTTGAGGCAGTCACGCTTCCTTGTTCTTCTCTCATTTAAGACCTCCCATTCACTCCAAGGTCCCCAATCTTCTGGGTGTTCCTCGGGGTTGCCTATGAAATTGTGGATCCATTAATTGCGTTAAATATGTCTGATTTTCCTCATCGTGTTACCAATTATATAATTTTCTATAATCCAAAATTTGCAAAAAAATGAAGTTCTAAAATAATTCATTTTCTATAGGAAATAATTGCTCATTTCACTTCATTGAATTTCGAATTTTTGTTATTTGATGTTGTACAAATGTAACATGAGTGTAATCTTCCAGCTGTATATCTGTATATTGTGAATAAAAGAAGTGTGGCTGCAAAAACTGGAATGCACGCTGTGTGCTATTTACCTGTGTATCCGGGACCCATTCTAACCCGTTTTTCTTTATTGTAACCTCTGCATAATTTTGTTTCATCCTTGCATTTTCTGGTCCTAGTTTCATTTCCATCGCTATCCGAAGACCAGGAGCTCCATTGCAACCAATCGTCTTCGACCTCCTCGCATGAATCTGAAATTAATGATGAATAAGAAATTAATAAATATTAACTTAAAATACGTATAAGTATTTATTGAAAATGGTTTGAATACTTAAGCATTTATTCTAATTGGTTGCAGCATGATCGATAATAACTGCTACGTTGTTTCTTTGAAAATGTATATTTTATTTTACTTTAAATTTAACGAATTCGTTAGCTAAATTAGTTTGGATCATTTAGAAAATTTTAAGCAAAATTAAAAATAGCAATAAAGCTATTGAAATCCGATAATAAACAAAGTTTGGTTTCTCACCAATTTTACTGACGGTATCATCTCCATATTGATAATGTATCCAAAATGCGTCTGCAATATTTTATTAATTTTAGCCTTGATTTAAGTAAGAGCAACAAATCTTCAGGACGTTTACCCTCTTCTTCATACTGGCCATCGGATGAAAAGTTACTCCTCAGAATGTAATTGATATTTGTCTGCCCACCAGAAGACAAATATCTGGCTCTTCGGTAATTTGTAATGACTTGAATGGCTACGATTTCAATTTTGTAGCCTTCGCAACCCTTCGATTCATCTAAGCAGTCTCTGGTGCGATATTGTTGCTTGTTGTCTTCTGGATACGAGGCCCATTCAGACCAAGGCCCAAATCCGTCGCTCTTGTAAGGAGTTTCTGTTGAGAATTATTTTCTAAAATTTATTCGGATTTTAGAGTGTTTAAATTGAGATTCGGAGTTCGCGATTTTAAAACCCCGGTTTAAACAAATTTGCATCAAAAAAAAAAAAACTTGCTAATTAAAATTTCAATTGTCTCCATGAATATAATCGAATTGAAGGATTGGCAGATTTTAAACTTTTAGACCTCCTTTTAAATGTTACTTGAACATTTCAAAGCCTTGTTCGATTGATACTTTCAAAACTTTTGTGCACCTGACAAATTTATTCGAAATCGCAAAGTAACTCATAACACAATCCTTCTAAACTGGGAGATCAAGAGGATTGGTTTCATATTTTTAATAAATATTGAAACAAATTAAATAACATTTGAAAAACTAACAATGCAACTCGAACTAACCGCATTCTTTCAGATAGCAGACTCTATTCTCAGATGAACCCACATTGCAGATCGGTGCAATATTATCACTTTAAAAAAAACGTTAATAAACTGTTTTTTATTTATCGAAATAAACTGTCGAATCTATTAAAGTCAAAATACGAAATTTATAATATTTTCAATGTTTAAAATCTAATTATTGCTCGGGAATGTCTTATTTGGAGTGAAAGCTTCTAAACTGTCTGCTTGAGATTCCATGACTTTAACCTTAAAGACAATTTAACACTAACCTTGCATTTACAGAAACACATGTCCTCCAAATGAATCCTCCACCACAAGATTCTGAACAGTTTGTCCATTCACCCCAATTTCCATTCAAAGGAAGAGCAGCCTTACCTGTTGATAAAGAATTTGTTTTAAACTCGTATTATGAAATCTACCATTTCTAAGTAAACTAACAGGTTGATATGAAAAAGCAGAACCAGGCGATAGAAAACACCCTAATCCTCATTTCTGTTGATCTTAAAAAAATTAGTGTTTTATTAAGTATAATAATTTAGGTAATATAATATAATAAAATCATAGGCCTCGTGTCGATAGACTTCACTGCTGAACAGATAACCATTTAACTAGTATAAAATTCTCCTAATATTATTAATAATATGTATTTATTACTTCTATCATGTATTTATAATATAATATCGAACCTCAGTCGATGAAACCAACTTAGCGGTTCAAAGCGAGCTGTGCTTTTATATCTTGCATAGACAAGAAATCCTCGAATACATTTGTTGTATTCTCAGCATTTTTGTATTTCTTCTAACCAGTTTGTTTTCTAATCTTAAAAATTATCTTCAATTAATTCAAAATGTTGGCTCAAGTTATTGACAATACTGGGTGCGATGATATGGATTTTCGATCGCATCGCGGCAAATGTTAGTCTGTTTTTCCAAGAGTGGATTTGAGCATCAAAATACAATGTTCGATTTGATTTCAAATAATTTCTGAAAATGCGATTCTTGTTGTTTGATAAATCGTTAGCGCCAGGTGGGAACTCATGCAGAGGTGATAAAGGTGTGTTTGCGAGTTTCAACTCTGTTTATGGCTGTTCTGTCGCTCCATCGAGTCGTGTTTACCACGATTTACTCGATAAAAGAAAAAGAAAAATATGTTATCATCATGAGATCAATAACGAAGCCAATTGAAAATCGTGTTTTGTATCTTTAAATGGAATGCACTTGTGAAAATATAGTTGCAGAAAAGTATCGTAAATATAATTTTGAGAAGAATCGCATATCGCCTAAACTTAATTTATAAAAATCGGCGATTCAAATCCTGAATGCTGTCATTACCTTCATCGTGGTCACACGAGTATGTTAATCTCACTCGAGCACGCTATGCTCATCGAGTAAGGGCTATAAAGGATTCTTGAGAATCGAAACACCTCATATCACTTTGCTAAACGAAATTGTGATTAAAAATATCTCCATACTGGTTATGTAAATATGGATCAATAAATCAAATTGGTCCTAAGTTGTTAAACGCTCCCAACGTATTGGTCGTAATTCATGAAATAAAAGTCTTATTGGCAATTTGGGAGTTGTAATAGTTGACAGTTAAGGCCGGTGTCAAACGCTTTAATTAGATCTCAAACTTTTGCGTAAATTCGGAATCAGCAATTTTTCACTTTGGTCTTAAAATAAAGAATAAAAATCAAAGAAATTTGCCAAACAACAGCCATCATCGATTAAGCCACCTGAGGAAAGAAAAGCTAGCATGGATAAAATAATCGATAGAAATATGCGTCTGATCGGTGGGTGCGGCCAGTGGCGGATTTTAGGGAGGGGAGGGCTAAGGCCGTTTAGAATTGTCGTTGTCGATCCACTGTTGTAGTCTTGTAACTTCTAAAAAATTGTTATCATTAAATAGGTAATGGTGGGTAAAATGGCATGAAATTAAAGATGTTGGGCGAGCAATCTCAAATTTTGAAGATTCTATATATTGGGCAGACAATGATTTATATTCAAATGTTAGAGATATTCTATTCATTTCGGCTATATGACCATCCACAACAGCTTGCAATGAAAAGTTTGACAGATTGAATGGACTATCCCTTATGTACATGCATCAAGATATTGAAATACAATGATAGTCATTAAGAGCTCTTTAAGAGCGCCGCATTTCTTCGCATAACTTTTTTAAATGTGAATTTTATAACCTCAAATTTGGTTATATAATTTAAATATCATTACGAAATCTTAAACCAAAGTTAAAAACGAATTTATTACATGTTTTAACAGGAAATGCAAATTGATGTTCAAATTTTTCGTCATATCTTTAAGAGCGGTTTCATGAATTCGCATAATTAATATCAATGCCATTAAAAACTCTCACACCTCAAGAAAAAGAATAAACTGCCGGAATGGACAAAGCATGCGGTTGATTACGGAGATACGGTTAAGACAGAATTAGCTTTTCTGATAGGAAAATAGACTTCCAAAGGCTACATCACTCCCTTTGCTAACATTCACCTTGAAAATGACTTTGATTTCCACCAAGAAACTCCTTAAAGGAGACGATGGCATTTTTTTTTCCTGAATATCAGTGTATCATGGCTGCGTATTCTGCGGACTTAAACCCTATATCCTATAGATAGATATATAGATAGTTTTTGGGACTATGACAGGTACACTACAATAGAAAACAATATTTAACTGTTAAGGAGTCGAAAGAGGCGATATGTCTTAATCACCTAGCTATGTAATGGACGTTAATAAACAATTAAAGAGGCGATAATTGAGGCCTGGAAACTCTTGCGAAAAGAATACCTGGAACAATTGTTGACTCAACGAGGTCAAGATATATTGATATAACAGAAAAGAAGGGACAGAGACACTTTATTTGGAACCATTATTATTGTCTTACATTTACAAGAAACTTAAAGATATGGCGAATGCGAAAAACGCATATTTGCGATTTTAACGCATATTTCTGGAATGTATCATCAGATCACATAAATTCCGAATCTGATAAACTTTCTCTTTCAAATAACATATCGAAATTTGGGTTTGAAAAAATAGATCAGTCAAAAGTTATTGTAAAAAATCAGAGCGCTCCTAAAGATGTACCTGTAAAGACAATAGTTGATAATTTTGGTAGATTAGGTCGTCTTGCATTTTCATAAAACTGTAACTTTGAATAAATTTGAATATAAAAGACCTGAAACCATTTTATAATTAATAAGCAAAATGGCTTTAAATATCCGCCGGCTTATGTTTACATCAGCAAGCGGTTTAGGGATTGACCCTAAGGGGTCTAGGTTCCAGAGTGCGGCCCCCGCCAAAGTATTCTATATCCGCCCCTGGGTGCGGCGCACCTCCGAGAACCTTAGGAGTTATTTAGAAATATTTGAAAACGGGAGGCCTCTCATGGATTAACATAGAAAATTGTCTCGGGGGGTAAAATAAATCCTTGGGCCCTCTTTTGAACACACCATTTCGGAGTTTTTATTATTATTATTATTATAAAAATAAATCAGCGCGGGCCAATGGTCCCTCGCCGAAACCGATGATACAAATTATTAGCAAGGTGCAAACGCCTCGTTACCCAACGAAACAAACCAAAAGTAAACTTAAACATTAACTTCTTAGTCTAAACTATAAATTATATTGGCGAAAAATTTGTCCAAGTTCTTTTTAAAACTTTCAACATCCTGTGACGTCATAACGTTCCATTCCTGAACCACTCTGTTGTCAAAGAAAAACTTCCTACAATCTTTGTGGGCCAACCTTGTCATCAATTTTCTTTCATGTCCTCTGGTTTTTGTATATGTACAGACATCTAGGGAAGGGCAAACTAAATCTCTCATTTCACTTGTTAGCAACTGAAACAACAAAATCAAATCAACTCTTTTTCTTCTGCAACATAAACTTGGCAACTTCAGTTTTTCCAATCTCGATTGGTATGGGAGCTGCTAGCAAGATTGTCTTAATTTTGTAGCTCTTCTTTGAACTCCTTCAATCACATAAATCAATCCCTGTCTACATGGGCTCCATACCTGCACTCCTTACTCCAACTGTGACCTCACCAAAGACTTGTACTTTTAGTTATATGCTAAAAAAAAAATACGGTGAGCCTTAAAATTGTGACTAATTTTCAGAAAGAGATTGTTTATCAATATCTATCCTAATTATCCCAGTTTAAATCGTTCAACAAATTAATAAACAGGAATATTTATAGTAAATTCTTAATTCACTTTTAAACAAATTAGATAAGCTGGATGGATGAGGTGTGGCTTAATCCAATGGAATCTATGAATTAAATAATTTATTTGATTTATAATTTTATAGGTCATAAGAATAAAAATTCGCGATCTGAATCCGCACATTGTGTGTTCCCTTTGCGCTGGATATTTTATTGATGCCACCACTATCACGGAATGCTTACACACTTGTTAGTAGATGTATCTTGTTGGTTTCTTTCAAATTAATATTTTATTGCATTTATGTAGTTTGCAAAAGCTGTGTGGTGAAGTTTCTTCACACTAGCAAGTGTTGTCCGCAATGTGGTCAAAAAGTCCATGAAACTCAACCTCTTCAGAATTTAAAAGCTGACAGAGTTTTGCAAGACATAATATTTAAGATTGTACCAGGTCTTTATGAAAGTACGTGTCAAAATTGCTAGCTAAAATTTCTATATGAGCAACATATTTATGAGCGCTGCTAAATAAACATTTTTCTATAAATCTTATAATGAGAAGTTATATTTTCAAATGTTGAAGATGAAAAAAAACGCATTGAAGATTTTAATGGACCTAATTCTAAAGAAGGTACTTTTTCTATTTGTGACACAAACAATTAAATTGGCTTTTACCTACCTGGCTTTTATGAACTTATCTACAATTACTGTAAATAAAATAGAGCAATATTGCACATTACCTAAGAATAGGTACCTTAATATTTTTGTAGTTTAAAATAAAATGGAACTTCATTGATTAAGCAGGTGAAACAACATTGTCTAGTGGTCACTTGGGCCTTGCTCCTAATGATCAGGGCCCTGAAAATGACAGAATGATTTGCTTTCATCTTGAGAACTACAGGTTAAGATTTTACTTGTGATATTTTAGATAATTAAGTTATGCTGAAATTAATTGCATTAATTATCTATATTTGACTTTTAGCGGAATATCAAATCCACAAGAAAATATATCAGAATTCAAAGTGGGTATAGTTGCTATTTTGGTGAGCTCTGAATCAAGATACAATACCCTTTGTTATTTTACACATAAGCACCTGGCAAGCAAGTTCATTCAGTGCTCTGAAAGAGCCTGTGTAATTAATATCAAAGAATTTGTCAAGAAATATTTCAATCTGGGTTCAGTGAAGGTGGACATTTTATCGGGACTTGGATCTCCTCTCGACGATTGGATCACACTAAGAAAATTGTGGCTGCTTAAAGCACCACATAACATGGTTAGTATGACTGCTCCAGCTGTTTAATGATGAATCCCTTTTAGTTTTTTAATTGCTGCTCTTTTTGCTTTAATCTCAGTAGTATTATTTTATTAATGTCCTCATAACCAGGTGATTCAGACAAATGCTTTATTGTCAGAGATATTGTTTTGATCAATTTAAATGTGATTTCAGAGCTTAGTTACATATCTAAATTTTTGTATTTTCTTAAACAAATTTCTATTAAAATTACCAAAGACCAGATGATATTCTTCAACAGGTGATTCCCATCAAATTGTATTATCAAGTTCTCAAAAACTCCTAAGGATCAACAATTGTCACAATTTTTTCTGTAAATAAAAAAAATTTACTATCATTTAATTCATACTTTTGGTATTTTATGAGAAATTAAATACCTGACTAAAAACATAAAAATTTGATGGTGAAAGTTGCAGATTCAACCAAGCGAATATTATCACTGATATTTCAACAAACTAATAAAATTCTCAAAGTTGTCATCATAGTTATTTTAGTTGTGGTTTTAGTTAAACAAACCATTTTCTAGTTTTTAGTTATAGTTCTAATTTTTCAGATTTCCTCTTTGTACTGTATTGACCACTTATTTTATAGTTTATTTTAGTTTTCATGTATGAAATCTTATTGAAACAAATTTCCAATTATTTGAGAGTTAACTTTCAAAAATCTTTTCCAAATTTAGCAAGCTTCTACTCTTATCAATTGTATGAAATGTAATACATCCTAATGTAAAAACTATTCCAAAATATTTTTTGGCTTTGGCTAGATCTTCACTGTTGGATTTAGTAAAATCCATCCTAAATTTGGATCCAAGAGACAGGCAGCATAAGATATGCTGTCAAAGAAGCCTTTAATAAGGACTTTTAGGGTTCAAAATGCCGTCAAAACTTGTCATTATCGAATCAAACAAGTCTTTAGAAAGGTCAGGTCTCAATTTCATTCAGATGACACATCAAATCAAATAGAATTCGGGTAATGTTTGACAGTGCAAAAAGTGCCTGTGACCTCAGCAGAAAGAACCGTTCCATTGTGTAACTTCAATTTGTATAAATTCGCTGGTGGCAAGAGTGCCCCATGACAACTTGTCAATTTTAGCATGTGTTTTATGTTATAATCTTATCTTTTTTCAGTATCTGTAAGACTATTAACCAACCATTTTACTTAAAATAGTGAGCATATGTAATCAGAACAGGATAAAGTTGTAAGATTAATGATTCACAGATCGCAGCGTCCGGAAATATTAATAAAACAGATTCTTATTTATTTTAACGGACCAAATTAATTGATGGAGAGATAACCTTGCGGATCCCGGGAAATATCACTTTTTCAAATGACAGTCCTCGCTCAAAAATTTTTGTTGCTTCTGGAATGACAACAAGTGGTTGTTTAATCACTTTTAATAAATAAAATTTTAAAATTTGTTTTTGCAAATCTTTGGAATTGCTCCACTAATACATCTAATACAATTTCCTTCAATTTCGCCATCGTCGAGAATACAATTTGATAAGAATTAACAATTTGCTGGAAGAAGATATTCAGTGACATATTTAGTTTTATTTAATATATGGAAGTGTCAGAGAATTCAGAAGAAAGCACCATCATTGGTGAGAACATCGTCGAGTACTCAAGGCGTTTAATGCCAATTAAGCAATTGTCATTAAGTGGCTCAAAAGGAGCTGCTCAATGCAATCATAGTAATTTGTCGGATTCAACCCAAAATTTAATCAAGTGAGCATACATTTTTGAGCAAGTTTTTGTAATTAATTTCCCTTATTATTTTGAAATTTCTGAAAGATTGAAAAGATCCACGTCAAAAAGATGACGTGGATCAGAATACAATTCACACATCTCATGCACAACCGACCTCTTTAGTGATATTGAATGACCGATCTTATTTGGGAGAATGCTCGTCAACACAAATTCTTAATCACACTTTTGCATTTTATTTGCTTAACCATTGGCACTAATAGCAATAAACAAATTCTTTAATATTGGACAAGTTATGACTTTGTTAACAATTTCAGCGATATGCGACAATGCCCACCTCATTCAAGAAGTAAAATTCTCCAAATAATATCAGCTTCTGAAAAGAGAGCTTTATCCAAGTTAGACAAATTTACTCAACGCGCCTTTTAAAGCCGGAAATTAAGTTTAATATCTTTTATTTAATGCGCACAGACTCTCTAAAAATGGGGCTTGGCCAACTTTGTTTTCGTGGTTGTTGGAAGCAAGAGCTGTGGTCGACAAGCCTTTAATGATTGAGCTCATGAAGGTTTTCAGCATTTTGCCGATAGTTCCTCAACTTTTCAAAAACGAAGAAACTTGCCTTGAAGTTGTTCATGCTTTAACAAGAAGTCCAGACCAAGGTATGGTTTTTATTTGCACTTTAACATTCATACCAATCTAATTAATGTTTTTTGTTTTGTTTCTTTCCGGTATACTTTTTCATCTATTAATAATTTAAAAGATTTGTGGGCGATAAAATGTCGTTAAATATTGGTTTGAAAGAAATAAACAATTATTATTTCAGAAATTAAGGAATACTCATTACCCCTTTTCAAAAAGTGGAAAGAGAGAATTGATAGCAGAGCATCTTCAGAGGACGGTAATATCGAAAGTGGTTAGAAACTTTTCAAATTTATTGACTTTAAAAATATTTTCAATTTTTACACTTTGTAAAAAGTGTTAAATAACGTGCCATAAATTGAATAATGTATACACTCTAACCAAACTCATAAAGCGCCTATTCTATGGTGCCTCCTCAGCTGTTATTAATAGCATTTGGAATTTGCGTGCCTTTCGTCTGTTTTTATTTGGAGTTACTGGAATTACAGAAGCCTCAAATGGAGTTGTGGTTGAATCAAAGAAAAACACTACCGAACTTTCAAGAAATGGGATATGTAAAACAGCTAAATCCCGAAATAACTCAAAATTTAGATCTCACGGTAAAATTTGCCTCTCTTAATTTCTTTAACACAACTATAAATATGGAATGAATCTTTAACAATTAGGTTTTGAAACAGAAAATTATAACGCATCGGGCATCCCAAACCCGAGATGCTCAAAGCTAAAGTTGTTGGATGATGACGATAAATGCTATGGTAGCACAATTGAAAACGTGAAGAATGACTCCCCTGAAAAAGAAGGTAAGTGTAATCAATTAAACCACACTATCATTGTAGATTAGCATGACAAATATGCCATATGCTTTACAGCTGATCAGAGTACCTGTGAAACATTCATTCATGATTCAAATGAAAACCCCAGAAAGCGGAAACATTTGGTAAACATCAAACCAATTTTAAAGAAATAAAAATTTCTTATTCGAATAGTCAAAACTCATAACCTTCACTTCAATTTATTTAGGAATTATCAGAATCCCAGATCACAAACACTCCAAAAAGGATTAAACTTGTGAAAGAAACATCCCCAGACAAAATGAGGATTGCTGACTCTCTGAAAGCAAAAAAGAGAGTCAGATGGCCTGCAGATGACTACTTGTGTCAATATTCATACTTTGATATAATTCCTGGGGAAAGAATAAATTTCAAGCCTTCCCAACCTCCTCCTATCAGGATACCTCTATCCAAAGAGCCTGATGGATGTAATGTCACCACCAGCTCTAACAGTTGTGTCATTTCACCATCAGTGCTTTGGAAATGCATCCCCATCGAAATCGAACACAAATCCAATGCAACTGACAACCTTGATAATGACTTGCCAGAGCCTGGCAGTAAGAGCTTTGAGAAGAACATCCAAGCTGAACGAGAGAAGCACACTCTATCAGCATTGTACTTCAGCAAGTACAGGTAATTCAAACTAGATGCTCTTGGCATTATCAAATAAATATAACTAACCGAAAACTCTCTATTTGCCAGTGTACCTGACTCACCTGCAGAACCATGCATAACAGAAGAGACTGATCATGCAAATTGCATCGAAATCCCCTTACATTTAGAAAACATTGACGAAGCTGATATGGCATTGGGGAGTAAATACCATATTAGCCAATTTACTGCACAACCAGATCCACAAATGGAGGCAACAAAGAAACCCAAACATGTAAACCTTGATGAGTCAGATTGCAAAAACAAAAAACCTCCAAAGAACATGAATCCCTCTCCACTAAATGAGAATTACAATGCAAACAAAACAACAGACCAAAGTACCAATGCAAGACAAAATGACAAGGTTGTCAAGTTCCAGACCAAATCACAACCAAACAGTTAGTAGTAGCAATAGTCACACATTTTTCTAGATGTCTAAAATTATTTATCTTCCAGGTCAAGCAAAGAAAATATGTGTTTACTTCACTAGGGGAATTTGTAAATTTGGGGAAAGATGCAGGAACTTACATCCCACAAATACATGCACGGTACCTCCTTAACCTACAAAGTTGCTTCAAAGCAACTTAACTAGACTAGATATCAGGTCCAAATTGACCACTTATCAATATAGTCCCTTTTAACCATTGCCATTACAAAGCTAATTTTTAAAATAAACCTGAGTTTGTATTTCTACAGTTTTATTTAAAATTTACTGGGTAACACTTTTTTGTATCCTTATCATTTCTCATAATGAGCAAACATCTTCATCAGATCATCCTCAACATTTTCCAGCTCCCATTGGTGATCGCATATCTCCAAGGCTTCCCACTCAGCCTGTAAATCAATAATGTGTTATGAAATCATACTTTTGAGTGGAACTCATTTATTTCATTGGCATAACTTTCCTTCAGTATTATGAAAATTTCTCTCCTGGTCAGTCAGCCAGACCCAAGGAGATCAATTATGTGATGCATCAAAGCACTAACCTTAAAAGCCTTTGAAGGATCTGGTGGCATGCCCATAGCCATTCCTGTCATTTGGTCCTGCATTGGTTTTGTCTGGTCAGCAGCTAGAAACAAATTATTTAGCGCTGTAACTCATCCTGTTGTGTTTAGTTACATTTCACAAATGTTTTTCAAGATGACCTTAAATTCCTAATTAATATCTTTAAAAGCATAAAAAAAAAGTCACCATTATCATGTCCAAGAATGAGACTGTACATGCTTCTTAGTCCAAAAACATTGAGAAAGTACCATGAGGCAGAACTCACCCTGGAGATTAAAAAAGCTGATTTATTAAACAAACCATATCCATCACCAAAATCAAAATGTGACAATACTTAATGAAACCAAAGCATTTCTCCACATAAACAACTTCTGAGATTTTAAACCAACCATGAAGCATCAAGAGAAGCCAATTCCACACCTCTTTGTAACATAGGTTTAAATCTCAGTGTCAATGGAAATGGTACTTTAGCTGTAAAGATAAGATGTAATTTGAGATGAGTATTTATAAAACAATGTGAGAAAAATAAGACAAACTTGTGAGAAAGCCTGAAAATGCCCAAGTGATCCATCCTCCTATTACAATTGTTGGCAGAACATTTGTGACATTTCCCTTCATCATCTCTGCCATCATGCTGGGATCTTGAAAATGAAACAAATTTATGTGCATAATAATAATCAAAGTTTAAAACCTTAATAATCAAAACAAAAACCTTGTAATTAATAATATTTTGTGAAATGTAACGTTAATTAAATGTCTGCTGTTAATTACATTCTGTAATGATATGTGACCATAAATTAAGCCAGATAAGATTTGAAAAATGCTACAAACTAATCTTTGTGTGATGGCATAGGAATTCACATGAAACATTATTTTGTGTAAATGTAATTCTACATAACATCACATTGACTGAATAATTATGCACATGTTTGGCATCAAAATATATTTCAGTAAATGAGCTTAACTTATTTTTATTCATTTCACAAATAACAAATATCTAAGTATATATATCATGAAATATAAAAGTCAAATACCCAATAGTTGAAGATACTTATAATTTCTTAAATGCTTGTGAATACATATATATTTTCAAAGAATGCATAACTGAATTGTTGTTCAAGAATTCATCTTTGAAACAAGAATATACATTAAGTCAAAATCATTTGTCACCTGTTAAAGGATTTTTCATAACAGCTTCTCTATTTTGCGTTTTAAAAAAGCCTGTTGACTCATTGTTGAAAAAATGTTTCCTAATTTGAAAGGACTGTAAAAATTTGTCTAGCATGAGGCAATGAATATAGTACAAAAGCCAATTTTGAGAATTTCAAATTACCTGCTTTGGTAAAACTCGTCCATTTTCCCTCAGCATTCTACTCCGCATCATCACCTGACTTAAAGCATATTTAAAATCTCTTAAACGAGGATGATGAACTTACAAACGTTTTTAACTACCTGTCAGAAATCTGTTGCATTTCAACTTTTTTCTCTGTTGAAAGCAAAATCGTAGCATAATGCCTTATTATTCCGATCAAAAATGTAATCAATACTATAGGCAAGAACACCCAAATTCTTATAGAAGAGTCCAACAGCAGCTCGGCCATCTTCGCACTTTTCACAACACAACTATTATCATTAAAGAGGCGAACAACTGATTGGTTTACATGATTATTTTTCAAATTATTATTATTTCAACAATTAATGTAAATTTAATTTAATATTTAAGAATTTGCAATTATTTTTGATGTTTTTATATTATCAATACACTTATTCATTTAAAATATTAAAACAATCGGCAATCTAAATTATTTAAAAAACGTGACAAATTACAAATTCATAAAGCATTAGTTAAATAACTACAACCTTTACAAGCTATTATATATTTATTGTTTATTTGAAATGGCGGCGAACGTGGGGATTCTTTGATCTAATTCTTGAAATGGGTGACGTGGGTGCTACCGAGCGTGGAGACCGGTCCCATCTTTCGAATTGTTTATTTTCTGAATTAATAAAAAACCCTGGTGGTTATAAAGGACAACTCGTGAGACTGATAGGACGGTTCTGTCCAATTTATTGAATTTGGGCTGATTATATATGTATTTAACCAACCTTTTGAGTGCCTTATGCATTCGAATGGAATGTGAAGGCAATTTTTAATCGATCTACCATTTATATAGCGCCCCTACCTGGCGGTGCAGGCTGGGTTGCGAACTCGACACATTGCGACTGTTGCCATCACGACCGCATGCAGGAACGCAACCCGTCCGGTCAACCTGCACGCCTTCATAATATCTGGACAATTATGGCATTATTCCAAATTATGATTCCAATTAATTTCGGTCACTTAGCAGGTGCTATTTAAACGACGGCTTTTCTGTGATGTATTTGGACTTATGTCAGCCTTTAAAACTTTTCAGTGTAGATGATTATGATGCTGCCACCCAGAAAGCTATTGTTTCTGACCCTTTGATGGAAACATCAGAAACGTTTGTCATAGACACATCAAAAGCAACAAATGTTGCCATCTTCAAAAGTAATTCATGTTGACTTATCACTTATTACTACAATTTGCTTGTTACAATAAGTTTCTGCATTTGTAGAAGATCTCTACCAATTCTTTGGAGAATGTAGGCAAGTATGTGGGCAATGGAGACTTGAAACTTCCTTCTTGAAATGTGTCTCATCACTGGATGTGAACCAATTCTTTGAAGTGGACAGAATGGTCAAAGATTATTTCATTGAAAATGAAAGGGAGCCCAGTTCTAGCAACAATGATCATTTCATGGCTACTGTAGAGAAGATGTACTTGGATCTCATCCATTCAGAAAGTCATTAAAATCAGGAAATGCAAGACAATGCATATCAGCTGACTCTTGCTTATAGTTGCCACTATGTTACATATCCATTTTATTTAGCTGTACATTTTAAATGTAATTCCAGTCTCATGAGATTCACAAACACCAATTGACTGTTTCTGCAATTTTTTAAACAATGATTGAGATTTCCAATAAGTAATTTGATCACACCTTAACATCAAAAGGCTAAAAACAGGAAAAGCTTGCAAATCTTAGGCTATAACATTGCACATGATGACATCAGGCAGAAATAAATTACTAGAATCTATGGAAAAATCAAACACTTTTAGAAGGAAGCCTGAAATAAAACCTATAAATTCAACAAGCACTCCTAGAATACAAACAGGATACAAGTGGGGCAATTATGTGTTTGTTCTTTTGACTATCTTTAAGGAAGTAAGGAAACCAGTAAAGGCAAAAATAATTCTTCATGACTTACACACTCAACAAGACATGTCAATCAAGGCAAGCATCATTGATCAAAGATGCCTTTGAGAAGCACCAAGGGTGGATGTAATTTGCCCTAGGTTTGATTTTGCAGCATGCATATGTCCTCATTCTCGAAAGTCAAGCACTCAATCTCACAGATTAAAGGCATAAAAACATGATTTCAAATGTAACAAGTTGCATAAACAATAAAAGAATATTAACTTCAAAAAACTGTTAGTTATGCAGAAGCTTACTACTTTAGTTGCATCCACTTTCCCAAAATGCTTTTGTAAAGCACAAATGTATGAACTTATGTACAAATAATTCATTCCTGTGAAACTAAGCAGGTACCAAGCAAGTTTAGAAACATAAAATTGAATTTAATCAGAAAGAAAACATTAAACCTCATATCAACGAGTTATAATGGACTTGAAAAGCCAGCCAGAACACATGGTTGATGCTCAGACTATTGCAGCAAAATGGACTTTACACACATGCGATGCATCGACTCGCAGATGCTTGGTTCTTGAACAAGTATGAATCATGCCAAACTCACAACATAGATTAAGAAAGGCACTAGATTATCTTCTCAAGAACTAAGGCACACATGGGAGGACTATCACTGAATCATAAAAACATATCCTCAATTCTATAAGACCAATCTGCCATTGGCAATCCCGAAGTGATTATTTCACAAGCATGCTTTAACTCCACTCCAAAGGAGCATATGAAGTTAATTATTAAAAATTACCCAAAGATCTTCAAACAGGCAAGGTATGCTGAGAATGCTTCTGACTGCACTCCAATTCAAATTCACAGGCTTCATAAAAGCAGTCAGGAATACTGTTAAATGAGTTGCGACACAAAATAAATGGCAGTCACAAGACAATAAATTAATTACAAATTTTGGAAAGACACTAAATGACTGAAAAATAAATAAATAAATCTGCGAATCACATAATTCAAAGTGAAAAACAATAACTTCTGTGACTCATCAGTTTCATGATCTCAATCGATGACATATACGACCCAGCTCAACAATAGTACAAATTGCCACATAGGGAAAGTCCTCCAATCAAATGACCAAAACACAAAAGTGACAGAATTTAAATATTAATCTGACCGCACAAAAGTACTTAGAAAAAACACTGCAACTGCACCCCAGTTCGGTAATAACTTGATAATCCACTCCATAGCACCGATGCCTAATAACCAGTAATTATTACTAGCAACAACTGCAAAGTATTATGGGCACAAAGAAATCAGCAAACATTACCAAGAAAGTAGATGTAAAAAAATGCTTTCCTGTATCCTTCAGAAAGTCAATAATTTTAAGCATGAGAAACCAGGACAAAGCCCAAACAGATGAACAGGTGATAATCATGTTTAATTCATGTGTGGTGCTAAATCATAGTGGGCTTTTACTAGGGTTATTGACAATTCAAGCTCCAAGCTCATTGATCACCTTGATGAAACGCTTGCAAAAACAATAAAACATGACAATAATAAAATTTTTCATCTTCTCTCAACCCCACTGATCTGAAAAACTTTTGGTTTTAAATGAACTCCAAAAGTTTACGAGTCCTGATAGAGTTGAGTGGCAATAATGTCACTTGTTGACACTGTCTGACAGGCAACAGTTGCAAATGTCTTCTGCTTTGACTTGCCAGGCAATGAACCATTTAAAGCAGCATGAGGAGAGGAAGCATCGAGAGGACTTGCTCCCTTGCACACCAGAAAGTTGGAGCCGAAATCAGAGGTAAATCTCAAATCAGACAGAGCGGATGCAGACATCTGGTAACTCTCGGGAACAACTGTCACAGATGCTCGTTTATTTTTTTCTTCATCTTGCCTAAAGTTCCATATTGGTACAGCCCCAGCACCACTAAGTCCAGCATCCACATACACAGAGGTGTCTTGCGTCACTTGACGCTTGTCTTGTTGTGGTAAAAACTTATTCACCTCTTCTTCTATACTTCCAATGCTTCCAGATCTATCCATGTTGGATTGCTCAGAATTTTCCTGGCAGGCAGACATTATGGGCTCTTGCTCATTCTCCTTCCAAACTCTAGTAGCTTTCCACTTTGCTCTACTAGTTTTGTGAGCTAATACAGCATTAAAACAGAGTATTTCTCCTATCTGGAAATACTTCTGCAGATCTTCCATGGGTCTCTGCATGATGGACCGATCAAAAAAGACATGCTCATGATCCCCAAGATCTATGATACCCCAAAGCTTGGCAACATGAAATATTTTTCCCTTTCCACTATTAGTGGCATTTCTAGAAGGTTGCTGATGAGAGCTAGAGCTCATTTGTGGAACAGCAATAGCCATTGGTTTGTTGCTGGTTATAACTACACTCAATTTTGCATTTTTGACCAGTTCGACATTGGCATCTTCAGGGGTGGATTGACTGATAATAAAAATGCCAGGAAACCTTTTCAGAAACTCTTCCATATCGACTTTTGTACATCCAGCTGTATTACGAATCAAGGCATCACCAATAACACAACCCAACAAAGCCTGAATTCTCATTGAACCCCGCTTTTCAAGAGTATCTTTCAAGAACATAACAGTTTTGTATTCATTAGCAGTCATAGTTATTTGGGAAACTGGATTTTTTGGAGGATTGTTGAATGAAAAAGCACTTCTATCTCCTTGGAAAAGTTGACTTCGATCACCAAATGAATGAGATCTTGGTATCCCAGGTGTTGCATTTTGTTTGTATCTCCTTTGAGCTGGAGGAGTCTTGGGCGGCACAGGCCTGGAATCTGGTAAATCAAAAGTTATTTTTCTTTGAGAGCCAGGAGTTGTGGGAGATGGTGCCAAACCATCCCTTAGAGAAACCATTTCACCCTGCACCTCAAAGATGTGGACATGTCTCAATAGCCAGCCCCTAAACTCTAGTTGAGGCCCAACAACATTCCTGATCTCCTGTGTAGTTTGAGATAAATGACCAGCCAGGCTCTTGACTGGAACCCACTTCTCCTCCCTCTTTAACATTTGGTTTTGAAAAAACTGTACGGCTTCCATTTCAACAGAAACATCAGGTAAGCTTCTTCTGGAAGAGAGAGTCGAATTTGATGTGATGCTACCATCTTGACTTGTTGCATCTTCATCTTCTCTACCATCACACAAAGAAACCATGTTTCCCTTGATTGTAAACAATGATGGATATTTCTGCAAAAATGTTTTAAGACCTATCTCATTACCACCAGCTGCAACCCTCATTTCTGAAGTAAAGTTGCTACTCCCAAACCTTCCAGCTAGCTGTGAAATAGTTAGCTGACCAGAACTATTCATAAGAACTTCTAAAAAGTAAAGCATGGCTTTGTGACTAGGTTCGTCCGACATTTTTGCTTACTTAAAAACCAAATTAGGTCGCTCCTGTCTGAACGAAATACAAGGTTGATGCTGGATCTTATTGTCGAAAATAGCGCGAAGAAAGCCCGATGTCTGATTTTTTCGTTTCCTGAAAATAGATATATTAAAATAACTAGATATTGATGTGAATTTCTTATAGGCCTTGCAGGCCGTAGTTTATTCCAAAACACTCCTAAAAATTCTAGACGACGTCTAGGACGCCATGTTTAGCCAGTCACATTTCCAGCATATTTTAAGCTAAAACGCTATCAAATACATTCCGAAGGTTTGAATTAAATGTCCATATATACCGACCTTGAGTGTAGTTGATTTTTATCTGCAGAACAATTTCTTCGTTACGAAACCAACCTTGCTAACATGTTACTGCGAGTGTAACCTCTGAACTCCTAAAACTTCGCTGAGTATATTGTGCAGTAAGATACATTCATTATTATCATTATTTGTTTGCGCCTCAATAACCATCATAGAGATATGTTTATTAAGTAGGCTTAAGAAACCAATTAATGTCTTTCTTCCTACTTTTTTTTCTGTCTTTTGTCGATTTAATATAGCATTTTTCACAAAAGTCAATATTCTCAGCTGTTTCAAATTGTTACTCCTAGAACAGGTTAAATACATTTTTTCACATATATGAAAATGAAAATTAATATTTTGTTAGATCACAAAAGCGCAGGGCTTCAAAACCTTGTTAAAGAGAAGGGGCCGTTCATAAATTACGTCTTGAGCTTAGAAGACTGTCAGATTTGTATCGTTTTGCGACAAGTCACTCGAAGAAATGATTCTCGTTGGATCTAAGAAACAAAAAGGTAAATATCAACGTCAGATAGTCTCTGAGGCTAGGAAGAACAGAATTAATGTGACTTCTAAGAAAGGATGGTCTAGACTCTGAGGGTTTAATGGTAGGAACAGAGTCGTCTTAACGAGGGAGTTCATAATGCCCACTTAAAACATTTAAGAATTAATATGCATTCACAGTAAACTAAAGACGAGCAAGAAAAACCGCGCTTTCATGCTTAAAATTATCAATAACGTTGTACGATCATCAGATAATTAGAGCTGTGCAACGTGATCTGAGCAATCCTTGGAATCGCTGCAAGAGATTTCGAGGTCTGCTAACAAATCGCCTCTGGCATTTATGCGTTCTCGCAGTCCTTCTTTGGCTAAAGCAGTGACAACTAATTTACTGTCACTCATGAGTCCCGCTTTTAAACTGAACGGGTCAATATTTTCTCCCAACTCGTAATTCATTCGAAATTTAGTCTTATTCTCCCTTTCTCCATCCTTTACTTTATGCTTGGCATTGATTTGAATGCGGTTTTCTTTAATGATCTGAAAAATTAATTTTATTTTATCCTGAGCATAGATGTATATTCGTCGAATATTTAAATACAAACTTTTACAATGACATCATTTCTCGTAAATTCTGATCCAATATCGACTGTAAGATACATTCTTCTGACGTTCCTTTCATCTCTAAAAATGGGTACACCCACTTTGATTTCCTTGCCACCAGAAGATGTATCTGAAGGAGATTTTGACGATGAATCTTTGACAGTTTTTGGTGACGCCTCTTTCGAAGAAGCCGTTTCTCTGTTGTTTTGATTTTTACTTAGATTTTCAACTTCTTTATTCGAACCTTCTTCACCAGATGGAAGAGATTTTTTACGCAAAAATAGCTGATTGGGAGGTGTTGGTTTGAAATTTTTATTCTCCGGTTGGAACTTTATGAATGATGGTGAACGACCTTCAAGCAGAAGATCAACTTTATCTTCACAATTTTTAGAATATGTTGATGGAAATTGACTATTATGTTCTAAAGATACAACTTCTGAGACTGTATTCTGAGGAAGACTTTCAGTCACCAGAGGTGCCTCAATCAACAGCAATTTATCTGAAGTCATGCTAGCTTTCAACTGGATAAACAGACAAGCAATTGCTAATTGATTAATTGTTTAGTTTTTAGTTGATTTCAACTGGTTTGATTGATTCAGTAAAATTCAAAGTAAATTGGCCTTCATGAAGATTAAAACAGACCAAGAATTTTAAATTGTTTTTAAATTTCGTATATTTAGGTCAAATTTAATTATTTAACAGTTTAAATTAATCTCACCTTATTCATATCAATATCGGATGAAATTGTTAAAAAGCGGACAAACAGAGGAGATTGACGGAGGCTGCTATGTTTAAGCGACGATTTGCGACGTTCTGGATATTTCACTTCCACCAAAAGTCCCAAATTTTCGTAGGACCAGACGACTTTAACATCGGCAGAATCGAAATTCATCAAGTTAAATAATAGTCTGAAACGTTTTACACCTTCCCTCTCCGTTGTGCTTGGAACTTTTGTGATGTATTCCTTGCAATTCAATGGCTCTTGTTTGTAGAATTTCCTAGCGCAAGGATATACCTAAAGATTTACAATTGATGGATCGTAAAATGAGCTGGAAATTTTAAATAATTATAATTAATATTTAAATAAAAGTTGTACTACTGACAACTCACCTCGAAAGCATTTTGCTTTTCAAAGGTTATTCTTTGAATCCACTCTTTTTCCATTTTCACAAAATGTTTGACTTCTTTTTTCAGGTATGACTTCCAGCACTGATCGTTCAACTCATTAAATGTCTCTCCACATTGATCCAATGGTACCATGCGCACATTCTCAGTATTGACTTTGGTCATATTAAATTTCTTTATACTCTGACGGCATTCTAGTCATTCTAAGCAGTTATTGAGATGAAACTGACGAATCTCCTCCGAATTCGATGCCCGTTATAACGCGGTGGAAGGCACATGAAGCGCTCCATCCATAGTGATGTAACTTGATGCCAATCATTCTTCCCATTTGGATGAATAAGTTACAATAACCACTGCTCTTATCCAATAATGCCAGCGTCTTCAACATTTTTTAAAACTTAAAATCTCTAATACAACTTAACTGATTCATCTGAAACTTAGATTAAATCAGATTAGTAAACATAAAGTAGGATTTCAAAAAATTTGAAATTTGATGTCGACAATTTTTTTTTTTACATTGCAATCTATATTTATAAGGAAGTGAGTAACAGACTATTCCAAGCGCTGTACGTGATGTGATATCTCATCAGTAACGCGTCAAATGTTTGTTTAGCCTGGCTACCGGGCATGCGGAGGAAATGTCAACAAATGATACTCATCCTCAACATAGATCTGCCCTTCAATGTTCAAATTGGAGTTCTAGGGAAATGATGGCGAAAGTAATCCATGTTAATCGTTCTTACAAATGGAACTTAATCTACTATAAATAATAATAATAATAATGATAATGATAATGATAACGATAACGATAACGATAACGATAACGATAACGATAACGATAACGGTAACGGTAACGGTAACGATAACGATAACGATAACGATAATGATAATGATAATGATAACGATAACGATAACGATAATGATAATGATAATGATAGTGATAATGATAATGATAATAATAATAATAACGGATATATTGATATAGCACCAAATAGAGTGAGCATCAGGGGCGCATTGTAGGGAACTAGAAAAATTATATATCTTTATTATGCTTTGAAGAGGCTGATAGATGTTTGATGCCTTGAACCATGCAGTCTTGGAACGAGTTGAAGAATTTAGATGAATACAGAACCAGGCTTCTCTCATCAGGTGCCTGGAGATGAAGTAATCTGACACATCCCTGTTCGGGGTCTGAATGCTGCGCAACTTTGAACAGGATGACAATGGAAGGTCATTAAAGCATTGGTTGGGTCGATATCGCAAAAAAGTTTCAAAGTTTTTACGTATCGTGATTGTCAAATTTTGACAGTGAATGAAAGTCGCTTTATAGTTTTTGGTTTAATTTTTTTCCCAATGCCTATGTCGAAGTTGCAGAATGCATTTTAGTCGATATTTCATAAATAAAAAGTAATTAATTAAAACGATATTAACAAGAAGCAAATCTAACTAAAATATATAAAACTTGATATATATTTACACTTGCAATATACATATTGTTTGAACGCAATTTCAATGCGGTCAGGGAGGTGGATGGTAGCTGGATCTCAGATTTTGGATGGTAGAATACACGTTGTTGTAGATTCTGGCGACAAATGGAAGCAAAGTGGCATTGTCACCAGGTATCCAGCCACCCTACAAGTAAATTGTTGCAATTAAAGAGTGCAATTGCGTATAATTAAGTAATGAATAAGCTGGCTTGTTCTTCGATAATGTCCAAGATCAATTCATATTCCTGCTGTTTTTTTGATGGATTGACCCGATAATTTACAGTGAGGGCATTACGCGATTCATCATAAAATAGTAACTAATCTAAATAAAGACAATATTATTGCCAAAATAAAACAAAAACTTACATGTAACTCCTCATCAGGAAACTTGTTTCTTCTTCTGGAAATAAAATCAAAGAAATGTAAAATAAATCTTGTATTCGAGAACCTCTATCAGATTCTCCACTTACCTGCAATTTTAAACTCTTCCTGCGGTTCGTTGAGCCATTCCGCCTGAAATATAAAAAATTAAAACATTGGTTTATATATGCTTCATCTCTTAAACATTACAAACAAGACCAGAAGCGAAACTCGGAAATGTCAGATGTAAAAAAACATCCACAAATAAAGACGAAACTATTTCCATCAAAATCACGTAATATAGGAAACAGGTGGTCAGGATGCGCGAATAAGAATATTTGTTGATACGGAATCATTAAACAACAGTTAGATAATAATTCTGATGACAACAACATCAACACCAAACAAAACTGACCCATTTTTGTTCGTCCCTGATGAGGAAGCGATTGTCAACGTCAAGAAAGCTTGACTTTTTGGCAGTTGTGTCAGCAGTGCCACGGATTACCTCTCTTTCAAAATGCCACATGTCATGTCTCTGTAACGTGAAAGCTTAACCGCTTCAACTACTTAACATTGAATAAGCCTTTTTGTTAATAAAAAACAAAATATCCAGAAGCAAATGTGTAAACATCGCCTAAACGTACCCAATGGTCAACGATGAGATGAGAAAGCCTCTTTGACGTTGAAATATATTCGCCGGTCATCTGCAAAATTAGACTAGAATTAAATTCTTACGAATTATATTATCTAAATTATGATTGCTTGGAATGATCCAACAAGGATGGCTTTCGGCTTCAGTCCAGCTTATCGATTGCGAAGGTATTGCTTAACGATAGCTCAAGGCATTGGCTTTTCATTTGCCGCTACTAGCCTTTACTAGCCTTTTTGAATCCGAGAAGAGTGGGCAATCTGATGGTTATACTGTTAAAAATCTTTTTGGTGTCCACTTTGACCGCATAGGAAGTAAACAAATTTTCAATTAGATAGGTTAAGAGAGGGGTATCGTAATTATACACCATGAAAATCCCCCATCCCGATATTATAAAGATTTCGCTGGTGTCTTTACGTCCTGAAACACAAACAAATAGTTAATCTTAATGCAAAGCAATTGTCCTGCCGTGCCTGAAGTAGATTTGAAGGTTTGAAAACATTGGTTACAAATGTAATATCAGTGAAAAAGATCGCAGCTTTATTGATCAAGACAATTGATGCATTTTTCATAACGTTGCCTGTTAACTTATAAATGTAACTATTTACTAGTTAGTTGAGTGCCAACCTCCTTCGCTAGAAATGTAAAGAGGCGCCTCTTCCCTTTTTGGAACGTAGATGACAAAATTAAGTGAAGAGTGGCGTCTGAAATTTAATCCTGGAAACATAAACATTCAGATTTCAATTACAATAAAGACTTAGTAAGACTTGGGGCAGACCAGTAATTAACTCACCGAGATCAGGAAGAAGTTTGTTGAGGATATTGGGCAATTCAGATGTTTCCAGAATGTGGCACCTATACATAGAGCTGTATTTTGGCTTGAAGAGCTTATCTTTATGGATGTGCTGAGAACATTTTAAATAGCAATTACTAAACATGGTTAAAACTAAAATTAATAATTACGACATTGTTAATTTTTTTTTTACTTGGAATTTTGCTTCAAAAATGGCACTCTCGTGGAGTGGTGCTACGAATGGAGCGAGATGCTCTGCACAAAATATTATTCAATTAAATTCATAAATTTTGTTTTCCTTATCATGCTAATTCATAACTAATAAATATTAATGTAAGCATAAAGTGACAAAATGTTATACAAACTGTTCTTTTTTAATCAACTTCAAATTTGCAATAAAAACTAACCGCAGCTTTTAATAACGATTTTCAAAATTGCATAAAGTTCTAACTATAGAATCCCTCTTTCATATTCCAGTCGAGCTCGACCATTTCTGGTTGAGGGTTCCAAAGGGTAAATAAAAGTTCATAACCTGGCGATGATGATATGGGCCACCTCCTATCTGCTCGCTATTGCATGTACAGTTAACTAATTATTTATTGTTTAAATAATATTTAGTCCTGATATAACTGACATAACAACGATTTCGCTTAAGAAAAACCAACCCTCTTCTCCCACTCCTTCGTGGCGATGTTGAAGGCTCGTGAGAGATCAGCTTCGTTTACAAGGACTTCCCTCAGTGTTCTATCGATGGTTATGGCGATGTATTCGACTAAAAACGATTTTTCGAACTCATGAAGAACTGTAACCAAGAAATTAAGTATTATATTCAATAATGTCCAATTCAAATAGTCACTGAAGTACTTAATTTGAAGTTAATAATAATCAGAAAGTAACAATCCTAACGCGTGTCTTCCACTTTGATGATTACGTTCCTGGTTAAGCCCAGTGCAACGTCCTTGTCGGATGACATGTAGCGGTTTGCGATGTTTTCCGGGAGAACGTAAAATCTGTAATGCCCTCTGGAAAGCAATCCGCTGGCCCGGGCCAAGGCGACCTCAAAATCTGAGAATTGAAGGGTTTAATTTTTTCTGGCTGATCCTATTCTAGTTTCATTTCGACAAAATAGTTTTAGGAATTAAATCCGATATAAAAACCAGATTTATCTGATTTTCATTGTCGGCTTACCATGGATATCATGAATTGGTGAGCCGGAAATAATGTCAAGCTCCGAAGTCGTAGCATTCCTGACAACAATGTCATAAGTTGTCTGGAAAGCCGAAGAATTGTCTGAAAAAATAGTTGAACTATCAATATATACATAACAGCTGGTGAGACACAATATGAAGTAGTGAGATGAGAACCTTTTACGTCAAGAAGGCGGTGGAGTTCCCAAGAGAGCGTTTCTAGGGACAATTTCTCCAGGTCGCCAATTTCTGGCATAATAACCTCGGCCTTGATAAGCATGGTGGCCTGGAAACGAGCACAAATTATATCTAAAACTTAAATTATCAAAATTATACTGAACATTTTATTCCTTTTTTGAAACTTTTTATTGAAACACAAAATACAAGTACAAAAGAGAACTCCAAAAGGAAAGGATCGTCCTGATGGAAACATCTCCGCTAGTGGACGTCCTATTATATACTTCGTTCGACTTAGATTTGTCGATTGTTGATAACGTGACGGCCAAAAGCCATCTCACAGGCGGCAACTTTTGGTACCTCACTACATCCCTAACCCTACCCTTAACCTTAATCCTAACCCTACCTCATGATCTTTGAAATCCATGTAAAATTGACAAAATTTGATATTCAGCCACTTCTCGCTGAGCAAAAGGTTTACCTTGGATGAATCCACTGCTACTGATCCATAGCTGGGTTGGCGCTTACCGGAAAAAACAATCAACAATGTGAAGCCAAACAGTGAGACAATGATCACATAGAGCAACGTCTCAAAGGACAGAAGCCTCATATTGTCCTAAAGAGCAAGCAAAACTATTTCTTAATGAAAACTCCAGAGCAGTTCAAAATCACAAAAAGAAGTCAATATTGTCTAATCTAAGCCAGTGATCTTAAATATATTAAGCCTCTAACCGCTAATCGATGAAGCCAAATAATAATAGATTTAGCTAAAAAAGCAGATCTAAGCCAAAAGTAGATTTAGCCAAAAGCCAAAATAGCAGGCCCAAAGCCAATAAGTCGCAAATCGAAAAAAACAAATAATCGCAATAAACATGCTCAAGAAACAGCCAAAAAATGACTTAGGGTGACGTCAAGCCTCGGAAGATGAGTTTTGTTTTTGATATTGATTTTGACTTTTCTGAATTTATTTTTATCATTTGTCACTTTAAAATAAAATTAATTGTTGGTATAATTTTGAATTGTCATTTTGAAATGTTTAGAGTCTGCATGGTATAGAACAAATGTTGCTTCTTTTGACTTATTTTTTAAATGAAAACGTCCCTCCGGTGTGCACTCACAAGCGACCAAGTATTGTAAAAATTTGATTGTGAATAAGCAGAAAAGGTCATCAGATGACCAGTTTGATAAATGTACCCAGGCTGTTTGTTAACAACTCCTGGCTACAAAATCCTCTATTATTCCTGTTTAATGACAAGAACATCTCACCCAAAAGCTGGATAAAAATAATTAAAAATAGATTTTGAGTTGTATTTTTAAAAATATGGTATTATAAATTATGTTGTATTGTAAACCCATAATAATTTGAAGTATGTATTTTAATAAAACATTGATTATCTTGATCACATATATTTTTAAATTGTTAGCCAACATATTGAACGTTGAAAAATGTGAATAGAAGCATGACTCTGAAGAAAACGATAATCAAGGAACAGATTGACAAAAATTCTGTGGTCGTTTATTTAAAAAAATCATCTATTTAAAAAGTAAGGCAAATATTAGAGACCTTTATCATATGTAGCCTTGAAATGAATTGGAAAGTATGATATATGAGAATATTAACAAAATGCTAACTACTGGACATCGACTAGATATTCAGAAGACTGATGCAATTTCTACAATAATTATTTGAAGATGCTGAGAAAATTAATCGTTTGCGGCAACTACAAAAGTAAACTTTCATTTCAGCCCTATTCAAAATTTAATATTTTAAGTGATTGTATAATTAATTATTAATAATTTATCAAAAGCATAACAAATAATCATCAAGTTTAATATTTCTAAAAGGATGACAAATAAAATTATTAAATTTCTAATTTGTAACATATTTTAGCTATAAAATTTTCAAGTCACAGTAAAAAGGTGCTTAAAAACATGGGGTATTTTATAAAACAACCTGCAAATATGTAAAAACAAATATTCAGCCTTCATATAAATTCAACTGTTAATTTTTCAGTTTTTGTAGTCCAACATCTCTAGCATTATGGGCTCAATTTCTTGTGGGTTGATGTCCATGAGGATTTTGGCATGATTTTCCACAAGAGAATTCAATTCTCGGATCTTTTCCAAAAGTTGAGGAAACATGTGAGCCGAACGCTTGAAGGTGTATTTGGCTTCAAGATAATGCTTGAGCAGGATAACATATCTGTCCTGAATGATTACAAATGTTTTCATTATTCTCATGCAATATAATATTACACCCTAATAACTCAATTTGAAAGCAGACGATTTTAACTCACTTATTACATTTGCCATATAATTGCGTGTTTCTCTTAATAAAAATGTATTTCTTCCTTCAAACATATCAATACATTTAAGGAAAAGATAAAAAAAATATAATATATCAAAAACTAAATAAACAGTAATGTTAGGATAAGTGTTTGGGGACTTGATTTAATTTCATAAACAAAAAAGTCGCTGAGTCAACACTTTCTCAACTCACTTGGATGTTGGAGATGACTTCTCTGGCCACAACATGAGGACCATCGGGAGCAAAGAGAACGAGCACAAGAAGGATTACAAGCAGCATGATGTCGTTGCCAATTATCGACTTTATTGATCTGAGGATATCAATTAATTCTATGAAGAGAATATTATTAAAGAGAAATATTACTAAAAATCTCACTAAATACATACAATGAATTGCTAAAAATTTCATTAGAACTTGAAATAACTTAAAAACTGAAATTCATCATTTATTTCATCCAGAAATGTTTGGATTTTTGGCAAGATGACGTTTAAAGGAAACAAGTATCGAATGGAATGGCTTTGAAAAAGATTCATGTTTCAAGACATGTCGAGGCCATCAAATTGTTGACTGTTGCTTTTTTATTATAAAAAATAAGAGAACCTAATTTTACATCCAACACAAGGGCAACAATTCAACAAGCCCAAACTCTGCAAACAATTAAAGACCTTTATTATTAGAATTGTTCATCTTATCCAATCTTTTAAATCATTTTTAGTCCATTTTTTTGACCTTGTAATAACAAAAGATCTGTAAAGATATGGAAACCAAGTTTAATAATGAAGATATGAAATTTATCAATCGCTTCAGATAATATGCTTCAAAGTTTAGATAAGTCATTCCTAAAACAAGACATGTTCAGAAGTTCAGCAGGCTCCAGTGTCCAAATTACTGTCACAGAATATATTTTTGCTTATTGAATCTAAGTTCATTCAAAGCTAATTCAACATAATTTAATAATAATGTAATTAAGTAAATTATTAAACTATTAATAATAACCTTTGCAATAACTGTAGCATGTGTTACTTCTAAAAACACTTAATTTAGGTCAATGAACATCAAAAACATCATCAATACGATTTACGCCCAATCATCGATCCTCCGCAATCTAATTGTCACATCAAATCTTTCACACAAGATTCATTAGGTTCAAACCTGCAATATCTCACGTGATCATCATGGAGCTGTACATAACCGGTGGCATTTTTGAGAATGTCTGTTGGAATGACCCCTTTGGGGGTGATCCACCCGTCCCTCTCGGCATCGAACAGAGAAACAGGCCTCAGTAACAACAGGTGAAACCAACATCCTTTTAAGATGCTAATCTGTAAATCCTGAATTAGAAAAATGGAAGATTTCAAAGAATATAAAATTGAAGGAACTTTAAGGAGACTAAAATGAGGTTAACTTTAGATAAGCAATAAATAACTCACTCAAAAATCACTCAAACTGCAATCAATTGAAAATAATTTGCATGTTAATTGAATTTTGCATTTGAATTTTGTTCTTTTTTAAAATAAATTATAAAATGTTTATGTTTTTATTTGAAAGCAGTGATGTTGTTCCTGGCCAAAGACAAGGTTAATGACATCTTAGAAGGCCTAGAAACACAGCCACATTTTTGTAGACTTAACAGAGTCATTTTCTATTTGAAAATGGTGAATTCGATTGTCATCACAAGCATGCCAGAAATCATTCGCTGTTGTTATATTTATTATTTTTGTTATTATTATTACTGGTCGTGACCATGGCATCGGGTGATTTTGAGACGCCATGCAGGGCGAAATTAGTCACATGAAATATGCAGCAGAATGATGCAAAATAATGGAGGCCAATTATTAGAGGGAGCAAATTTCAGGTCGTCCATTCATAACTGATTAACAAACACAAGCAGACATTAGAACATTAAATGTTGTGACATCAATAAGCAAATGTAATGACTGCATTGTTCTCAGATGGTACGAATTTCACTATTGTTTCTATTTCACTAATGCATTAATGCAGGAATTTATTGAACAACTCCAATATTTAAAAAAAGCAAAAGTATTTCACAACGTAATTATTAGCATTTCATCTTGAAAGTAGATCTAACATCCCTGGATTACACAGATCAGCCAAAAAGCCATCATCAGATCATGGGACTCACTTGAGATAATTTGACAAAATCCTCCAGGCGCTTAGCAAACTTAATGAGCCTTAACACGGTGTAGGATGACTGGTTGACCAGTTGGTTGAGAGAGGGATTAAGTTGAGTGATGTGTATCAGTGGCTCAAGGTCAACTGTGAAAGACAGGTCATACACCTGTGATTAAAAATTCAAGGTGATGATACCTACTTTAGCAAAACTGAACACAAATGAAAGATAAATGTGGCTTTTCAGATGATTAAAAAAAAAACTATTTAATAACTCAAAAACAATAAAAATGAAACAAATGCAAAAGCTGAATTATGGGATTAAATATTAGAATAATGTAAAAAAATAGCTCAATTTAAACCCTTATATGGGAGATGATTCAAAACATTAAAAGCCAAACTGTCCAAAAGATTTCTTCAAAAACTAGAGGTATATGTGATGATTTTCAATTTCAACAACAGCATAAAGGACCAGTCATGCATTAGCATACATTTTGTCCAGGCATGCTAATTAGAAAAATAAATTTTCTTTCAGGTCGATAATATCTCGAACAACAAGTACATTGTATGATCACAGTCAACAACAATAACTTATATCTCGAGCTCGAAACTCAAAACGTTAAAAGTCGACATTTCACCAACCTGATTGAGGTCAATCAACATGTGACTTTCCTCTGCAGTGAGCTTCCTGACCAGCTGAGAATCAATGGACTGAGAACGGAGAGTCGACGAGGAAGAGGAAGCAGACGCGAGCGGATCGAGTTTGGCCAGCGTGAGAAGATTTCTGGTCCCGTTAGAGAGAACGTCGGAAGATGTGCTGTGATCGGTCGCAGATGTCGTTGTCGAGTTTGCGACCGTGGTCGTCGAGGAAACGGACTCCTCCGAACGCCGCTTCCTGTTCTGCTTCACGACCTCCATTCTGCGCTTTTTTTCTTCGACGCCTCCAACAAACCAACGACCTCATTAAAAAGCACGGAAACGCCGCCGTGGCCGAGCATTTTATAGAATTTACATCGATACAAATTCATTTATGTTTACTGGAATTAGATGGCTCTGATACTATGCCACAAATTAACTATTACTATTGTTATTACAAAACTTATGCAATTTTCACTATAGGCTTTGCAAATAAATTTGAATAACATTCTTTTGAACTACCAAGAAATAAAGCTAACTGACCTAATATAAGATCTTTCTTCATCCCAGCAGAAAAGCACTGCTTGAGTCTGCAGTAGGAACAAAACCTTCTGGTGTTCACGTTGATTTGACAATTGCCCTCAAAAAGACAATTAATCTTCTGAAGTGAGAAAAATAGCATTAAGATTCAGAAAGGAATCAGTTTAGCATTTAAAAATTAAGCATCATGAGTGACACTTCGAGTACTTGTTACCAATTCATTCTGAAATTAGGAGTGGAAATTAACATCCACTGTCACAGGTTGTAGCAATTGAGCAAATGTAGTGATGTAATTCCCAACAATTACTGTAATGAAATGCCCAGCAATTGTTGTAATAATACTTAAAAACGAACCTGCTCCTTGAATGCATTTCGTCTGAAGAAGGCCTTACATGATTCACAAGATACAGCATCAAAATTGCAACCCAAAGCTCTGTCTCCACACACAGCACATATTTTCTCCTCTTTAGTTGCACCTCCAATACTTGATCCAATAGCGTGAAAAGTGCTCATTGCATTGGTGGCACTGTCAGAGTTTGAAGTCTGGATAGTAGATGACTTTGGTAAAGAATCCAATCTCACTGGCAAGCAGCTATTGTTGATGACCTCTAGTTGTTGAGTTTCATTGGTTAGGCTCAGCTTGCTATCACAGTTCGTGGAAAAGGGAATTGAAAACGCCAAGGTGGAGCAAGGAAATTGGAAATTTGTTTCTTCGCCTCCATCTCTCCAAGGGGAACTGCTGGCTGTGCTGTCATTCTGTTTATTTATGTTTCAGAATATGAATCAATTAACCTAGCTGACAAAAATGTGAAGAAACTAAAGAAAGTATAACTACAGTTAAAATCTGCAAGGATGATTTTAATAAACTTTTTAAAATTATTGTTTTTGCAATAACAGGACATTTCTCAAAATATAAGGCTCATGCTTAAGTAAGACTGATCCTGGCAACACAACAAATGCAACGATCAGACCAAACAAAGTCACCAAACTGGAAAAAGGAACAAAGTGATTCTAAACAACATTCTAAACACTGAATCGAAAATCATTTTAAATTTCCTCGTTCAAATCGCAGTCTACAAAACTATTCATAAGACTAACCAGATCAGAGTTATTTTTGCTTGCAAGCATGCTTTCACTTTTTATTGAATCTATTGACTTCTTTGCAGGAGACCTCGGGCAGCTTCCGGGAAGCCAAGAAGATTCATTGAAGATGCTTTGATGGCTGCCATCATCTTCGGCCAGACTCTGGGAAGCCGAGGGACCCATGGAATCTGCCTTCGGTCCGACAATGCCCGGGGAGATGACCGGGTTGATGAGGAAGAATGTTTGATGATCTATGCTCGAGGTTGCAGTGGTCAGCAATGCGGTGGAACTGGAACTTGTTTGAAGATCAGTCGTACAGGCCAATGACAATGGCAGCTTTAAGCCTATCACTACTGGCTGGAAACTATCTGGAATGGAATGAGTGGCAAAGCTTGAAAGATTCAACGAAACTGGAGCTGTTGAAGAAGATGGCACTGACGAAGATGGAGGTAGTTTTGATGATTCGGTGATATTGTCATGAGGTCTTGATGAAAGTTTTTCAAAATTCTGCTTTTGACTTGTTGAAATTGGATCCAAGAGGCTGGAAAAGTAGCTTAAAATGCTCAGTGCATTTGAAACCTGCAATTGCGACAAAATTGACCCACCTTTAATCTCTTTAAAAATGGATTAATGTGATGTCATTATTTTAAACTTTAAAATCAGCTGATTCTAACGTAAAAAATAAATCAATCAGAACATTCAAGCACTTAGATTAAAAGAAAACCAAACATCAATGTCTTTAAATCGCTTTGCTCTCAAAACGGAGATAACTTTCTTATAACTTGGATCCGAACTCTCAAGATAAGCAGATTAGGAATATCCCTGAAAATGACACTGTTGAGATGACCCTGACTTGCATTGAGCTTGCTTGACAATGAAAGATTAGTGAGATCATGAAACACATTATTAACCATAATTACCAAACCTTCTCAGGCACTTATCATTAGCTTTGTTGCTTGAAGTGACTCTTAACTGACTTTTAGCAGACAAATAACTTTCACTCACCACAATTAACATAAAATATCTCCAAAATTTGCCAGCAAAGTAGCCTAAAGTTCAAACAATTGTTGCAATGCCATTCTCTATGAAAATGAAACCTTCTATTAAAACTTTATAAAAAAAAAAACTTCTACTATTGTGTTAAATATTCTTGTGGTAAAACCTGAAATATTTTGGAATATTCTTATTACTTCCACAATTAATAATAGGCCTTATGACTAAATTAAATTATATACTCATTAATTTGATGTCTTGATTAAAGTTGCAAATATTAGTGTTGTTGAATATTGCTGTTGCCTTCAGTCATGTATCCAAGATGTTAGTAAATAATTGCTGTACAGTAACTAAATCATTTTAATTACCTAACAATTGTCTGTGTTACACATTAATATTATGAATATCCCTTTGCTATATATATTTTTATTAAAAGCAGAAGCTTTATATTAAACGGTCATATTGGTCAAATAAATACACACTCTTAAATGCTAATTAACTCTTTACGTAACGTTTGCTTTGTGTACCTGATCGGTCATTGTTGGATCAGCTGACAAATGATTCAATATCAACGAATTAGTTTAAAGTACCAAATAAACGACTTAAGCAATCAGTAATTCATTGGTGGTCGACAAAATTTTTAAAAATAAGACAGTATTAACATACATTTTGAAACAAAATCTAAACTCCCTAAACGAAAAGTAATTTCTGCTAGCAAAAACACAAGGGATGGCATGAGAGAATCATTTGAGTTTCTAAGTAATGACGTTTTTATATAATTTAACGTTTGCAATATCAACAACAATTAAAAAATGTATTCAAAAATAGTTTAAATTCTTAATCCTAATGATGGATACAAGGATAAAAGAAAATACAAATTGGATAAAAAATGATGCTAAAATAGACCTTGACAATCATCACTTAAAGGTTTATCAAAAACCTAATTTTGTTATCACTATAATGACATGGAAAATAGGTTAAATTAATTCTAGAGCAGCTTTAAGCTTCAAGGTAATTTGCCTGAGATGATATATTATCAATAATTTGACAGTACTTTGAACTTTGTCTTGTCGGTCTTCAAAGGTATGGTGTTCGACTTTATGCGTATTTTATGTTTATTTATTTATGTATATTTAAAAAAAAGTTCAGCGGCTTATGAAAGATTTGAATGTTCTTATTGGACATGGCAAAGATTTTTGAAAGCTACCCTAGCTTTAAGCTTGGGGAACCACGATTTGACCAGGTGAATTTGTACTTTCATCTGCAATGTTTGTGAGACTTTAGGTTACAAAATTATGCTAGTACGAATGTTGTGAGTGCCAATATTTACTTTAAATCTATCAGAGTTTTATGAGTTTCTCGTACATTTTAACAAATTGAAGCAAGGTGATAGTAGCAATGCGCTTCTCTAAATGCAGACAACTTTCAAAGGACGTCTTTTGCACTTTTTGGATATCACTGATCCAAGAACCTTATTTACCTCACAGGTAATCTCTTTTAAATGTTTGTACATGCTTGGAATTGCTTCTAAAGTACCTAAATATTGTTTTAGCAAAGACTGAAACAATCTCTGGACTTGCTAGAACAGTACAAAAATGGTAATTTGCCCCAGGGAACAACCAATAAGCAATTATGGGAAGCCCAAAAAATTAAGCAGGTTACCATTGCTAATACCATTTTTAACATTAAAGTTCAGGAGCTGATAAGAAATAATTATCACAAATAATAACTCAAAGCCATAAAATATTAAATTTAGTTCAGTATTGTTCTAAAGAAAATATTACCAGAATAAAAAGTTAACAAAGCTTTTGATTGCAATAGATTTCAAGATTTTCTGTGAAGCAATGTAATTATTCAAAAGTTCTTTTCCAGCCTACAAAAGTTTATGAACCTATTAAGTCCTTCAATAAATATTTTAACAGAAATATTTGATCTAATTTAAATTTAAAGCTCAAACCTTCATCAGCATTTGATGATTTGTTAATGCACAATTTACTTGTAATAACCACCTACTTATATTATTAAAATTTATATCATTTCAACCAGGCCATTATTCATCCAGACACAGGTGAAAAAATCATGATGCCTTTTCGAATGTCAGGTCCTAACAACTTCTTTCACTTTGCATAAGTCTTAGTACAAGCAATTCTTTTCAAGCCCATAAAAAAACTTTAATTTTATACATTATGACTAGATTTGTGTGCACAATTTTTATAGTTAAATACATTAGTCTTGTTATCATACACACCAAAAATACAAATTGAGGTTCAAAATTGTAATTAGATACATTAATTCTTAAATTTCTTTAGGGTTTGTGCCATTTGGATCACCAATTGTGAGTTAAATATGTGTTGCATCTCATTTATCCACTTCCTTGCTGCCTATTTCTAACAACCTTCTTCAAATGAATTTTCTGATTTTTAATGACAATTAATAAGCAGTTGGTTCCTCTGCATAAATTTGCATTTGAAAATTGAATTGATTGCTGTATTATTATTATTATTATTATTGTTTGACAAATTTAAAGTGGCGTAAGTCCTAAAGGACTTCAAGGCCACTGAACAAATGCGTCTTGAGTCTTTTTCTGAAGCCTTCAACAGTCGCAGCGGAAGTGANGTAAGTCCTAAAGGACTTCAAGGCCACTGAACAAATGCGTCTTGAGTCTTTTTCTGAAGCCTTCAACAGTCGCAGCGGAAGTGACCTCTGGGGGAAGAGTATTCCATACTCTTGGGCCAGCAACCGCTGTATTGATTGAGCTAAATCTTTGAGGCACAATAAAACTAAATAGAAATAATATATTATTGTCACAATAATTATTTTTATTTTAATTGTATTTCTGTATAACTCAACACTTAATTTAACCTCTTATGTGCTACTACTCAGATCGGACTCGACAGCAGTAATACAACCAAGTAGAATCAATATGTAATGATGCTAATGAAATTACAATCATTGTTGTGACATCATATTGGAGTTAAAACATCGACTAGTTATGAAAGTCTAATCAAAATAAATGATAAAATGATTTAATTTCTCAACAAGAAAATAATTGCAACATTTGCTTGGAATTTTAATTAAATATTTCTGCTTTTCATTGAGGTTGTTGGTCTTCTTCTTCCCAACCCTACACTGAGGCAGACGATTTTCTGGCAGTGGTTGAATCAGAGTCACAATGCATGTGTGAATTATTCAAACAGGAATGCATCAAAGGTTACCTGATTCCTGATTTTCTTATTGGATGAAGTGTCTGGGAATTTTTTCAATATCTCCAATAACTTCAGCTCACTCCAGTCTCTAAATTTGTCACGGGATACATCGGAGCTGTTACCAGTGCTGTGAGCATCGCCGTTAGTAGTAATTTTATTTTTGTTAAATTAGAAAATTTGTTTTATTTTACATGAACGTGGTAAATGTTGGCAAGCTGTCAAAGTAAATGTGTTTTTGTCCAGGTTGGTTTGAGTGTCCTCATAAAAAAAAGTTCAGGGTTGAGTCATTCCATGAAGTTGATTGTGCAGAAGTTTGTGCCTTTTCCTGCAGTGGGTTGGCAATTTTATTTGATTATTATTTTTTAAATGGTTAATTGATTTTATAAAGATAATATTTTTATTTAAGTGCTAATTTAGAAGCAGCAAAGTATAA
The DNA here is from genome assembly GCA_011800805.1 of Hirudo medicinalis. Lineage (NCBI taxonomy): Eukaryota > Metazoa > Annelida > Clitellata > Hirudinida > Hirudinidae > Hirudo > Hirudo medicinalis. Next base: position 62,425 of record MPNW01000249.1, on the reverse strand, counting down.
GATGATTGATGTTGATAATTTTTATTGTTAATTCAAATCATGAAATATAAGGATGTTGCAACAGCACTTAGAAGAACTGATACATTTCAGATATTGCCTAATTTCTATCATTAAAATCTGAATGTGGTTGATTGAAAGAATGAGTGAATGGGTAGGATAGTGAATGAAATTCATCATAATTCCAAATGACCCCACCACCATCATCATCACAGTCATCTTCATCTACATTAGGGCAAAGTGTGGCCTGCTGTGCAGTTTTCATGCAGAAGCAGACTGCAAAAAAAATTTGAAATTATGGATTTTTGCATATATTAAAATAATATAAGAGTAATGGAGTCACATAAACAACTTGTAAAAAAAAGTGTTTTCCACTGTTTACTCTAGTTGCATTCTCAACATCAACAACATGTTCTACCAAGAAAACTGCTTTTTGCAATGTCCCATGCTCTGGTGCTGTTGACTTGTAAAAACATTTTAAGAGGTCACAAATAATTCTTTTCTAATTTTTTAAGCCACAGCCAGCACGTGCAATGTGGTTCTCATGAGGAATAACGAATTGTACGAAGGCATTGAAGTTTTCGATAAAGACAACAAAGTTGTCGCAACATCAAGAATTGCTGCTAAAAAAGTTATTTTTGTTTCAACTCTGAATGTTTCCATCTTGTTTTTTTTTTTTTGAGTGTGCATGTATTTAATTATGTAGTTTTTTTTTTAGGCTTCTTTGTACTTGCATAAGTCTTAAGCTAGATATACTAAATCTTATGAAAATGATATTTGCAGTTGGTTGCAGCTGATATTTGCTCATTGAAATGTTGATTGCAGTGTAATGTATTTTTTAAATTGCAGACAAAATACTTTACAGAAAAATTTGTTAGCAACTAAAATAATATACTAATCCATGACCCACTCCGAGTAAATAATGCTGCTCATTCTGTTTTAGAAAGGTATTTACAAAAAGGTAAATAATTACTAATGTGCACTTCAGGCCCTTTTTGAAACAGCAGTAACCAGAATGTTTTTGCCAGCTCCTCTTTTACTCATTCCTGCCATTGTCATGACCTTCGCAGAGAAGTGAGATTCATATTGTGGTTATTGATTTTTTGCAGGCCATTCATGCATCAGATTTATTATAATAATGTGTTTATGATGAAGGAGATATTCCATGAATGATTCAGATTTAGTAATGCTAATATTTTGACAGGACAAAGTTCTTAATGAGCCATCCAAAGATGCACCTACCAATCAATGCAACAGTGACAACAATCTCGTTTGCTGTGTCTCTCCCAATTGCAATTGCACTTTTCCCCCAGATTTCATCTGTAAGAATTACTTTGTACTAAGTGTCTCAGCAGAATTTGAAAATGATTTGCTGTACTTTATTCCAATTAGTATATTTTCTTTAAAAGATGATTCATATTTTAAAGGACATCTCATTCTACATTTTCCATTAATTTCTACATTTCTACATAAATCCTCAGAAAATCATTATTTTCATTTATGTTTGAACTTGTAACTTTATTAAATTTTAAATTAGAGGATCTGCTGAAAATGTCTTCTTTTTTAAATACAGGTGAATGTCAACAAACTTGAACCAGACATCCAGAATATCACAAAAGAAGTTCAGCTGCATTATAACAAGGGTCTTTAAAGTGTTTTCCTTTTTTTTTTTCAGATTTGGCTTTGTCAATTTAAGGCCTTTTGTTGATTTAGAAGTTGAAGTATTTAATATTTACTAAATTTACTTTTGTTGTTAAATTATTTAATTTTTAGAAATTAACCTTTATTTTCCTTGCCTTCTCTCTTTATTGAAAATTATTGTGAAATCTCCAGAAGATTTTGACTGGTTTAAACCATAAAATGAAATGGTACCTAGTTGTGTCCTGGTTAATGGTTGTCAAGAACTTCAACATTAATTTGAGATGAATTTATTTTGTTTGTGACAATTAGGATGGCGATTATGAAACCACGAACATCTACTTTCATGGAGTTTTGGGCTGTCAACATGGGGGTTAAGTAAGCTGGAAGTGTCATTAAAAGCCCTTCCTCTCATAAAAAGTTCAGAAAACGGTTCGTGTGACGCTTCAAGCGGGTCATGTGGTCACATAAAACCAACAAGCTAAATGTCTGAATTGTGGTCTAACAGGTTAAACCACTTCTATATATATGGAGCCGGGCGTACTAGCGTCGACAATCTTAATTTACATCTACATCTTGGTTTATTGAACTGAACTAAAACAAATAAATGTACAAGCTTTGAATATATAGTCGGTACATATCAAATTAAGACAGTCAAAAAAATAATCCTAAAGGAATTGCTTCCTGTCGAGGAGATATCCTAAATAAAGTAATAAGACATTATCTTAACTTAACCATTTAACTGCTTAAAGTCTTTGAGGAAGGTTATCGCTTAGAAACTATGGTTCTTGTGCATTGAGATTGTTGCGAACTGTTTGGATTAAAATAGCTTTCCTTAGATTCATAACCAAAGCTTGCTTCCAGTTAGCATTCCAATTCTACGGTTAAATCACGATTTAATGCTGAGCTTATCTAAGCTCTCGTTAAGCAGCGCATAACGGAGTCACCTCTCACTTTCGTTACCATCAGAAGATTTTAAAGCTAATGACAAAACTAATGATGCTTGTAGACATTGCTGAAATGGATCTGTTACTCTAGGTGACCTGAAGGTCGCTCTCTGACAATGGTCAATTTTTTCGAAATGTTCGTTTCGTGTTAATATCACCATTTTTTATGTGATTTCTAATTTAATATTTACGTTTTGAGGGGTTTGCAGTTTGCATCCTTTTACAACAATAAAAAACCAATTACATAAAGTCGCATTATAAATTTCAAAGTAAAAGCCGTGCCATAACAAAATCTTAGGAAAATGCAATTAGCAGAAAACACTATTAAAAACAAATTTTGGCTTAATGCAAATATTAAATTGCTTTATCGTTTTCAAATTACGTAAAAATATTCGAGATTGCTATTGCTTTTCAATGCCATCCCTATCTAATTTCCGGTTTGTTTCACAATTTTTAACAAAGATGGCGAGTTGTCTATTGTTCGGTTGATGTCTTTTTTCGGCCCAATTATGAGACTTGCTTTACCCGTGTCTGCGTGCTTTGTTGAAAAAAGAAACTATAAGCGTACCGTTTATCAGAAAGCTTCAAAACGTTTTGGGGCTTTCGTTATTTTGTGAGTTGATATCATGAATCTGGATTCGTTGTCATTTGCCCAATTTCAGATAACTAACTCGGTTTCAAACTTATCAAAGCGGACCTACAAGTCTTACACTAGCGAAATTCTTAATGTAAGAATAATAGTGTAATAATAATTCGTTATTGCAATTTCCCGAGCAAGAAAGTATCAAAGAATTGTTTTTCTTATTTTCAAGCTCGTCACCGAATTTGGTGAAGAAGCGGAGAGACATTTGATACGTTGTCTATTTTCGTTTATCGATTTCTCAACCGACACTCGTACGACAGGGAAAGACGCTTATCAGGTAACTCTCAATTTACTTTTGACTATTTTATGTTGAGTTTGCATTGAATGTGTGATTTGCTATTGGAACTATTGGAACTCATTTAGATTAATTCGTAATAATGACAATAATCACATACTTGTCATACTAGATAAATTTTATGCTTGGCAAATTTATGCACAGAAATACTACTTAAGTGCTTTTAACAATGTTATTACATCCTCAACATAACAAAGGTTGACAATGGGCTTGTTTATTTATGGTTGGTTTGCACTAGCATTTGCTTTTTTGGAGACCAAAATGTCTCTTACTAAAAGTGACTACAATTACATTACATTACAATTGTACATTTTTCTTATTTTTCTCACCAGATACAATTTCTAAATCAAGAATTTACTGCATTAATCTGCAAGCCCCATTTCACATCTTTGATTTGCTTTGCCATTGAAAACCCCCTTCCCCATCAAAAGGTTGGTTGTCCTCGCTCTAGATTTGCCACACGTTTGTTTAGTTCAAACTGTTGATCTTTATTCTGGTTGATGTGTCGATATAAACACAAATTAATTGGTGCAGTGATAATAAGTGTTACGTTACAGAGCTTAAAACCCTCCAGTCATCTTCTCAATCAGTTGAGTAAGACCCTCAGACTCAGTGCAATTCAGGACATTGCTCTTGGACTCTCACTTCAATATTCATCTTCCCCTGAAATTCGCAGAAACTCTACGCAGTTTCTCAAGCAGAAACTTCTCCAGTTGATCAACGCCCTTATTGAGACAGGTTTGAAGATGCATTATAATGCTCTTGAGTTAGCGTTTGTTAGTAACCCATGAGCACATACTTTTGAAAATGTGTTGGTTAAATAACCTCTTAGATGAATTTGTTGTTTGATAAGACAAAAAAATAAACCTTGTTCTGTTTTATACTCACATATGTTGGTGATGTTATTAATAATAATAGTGGTATTAATGTTTTAGAATCTGGGAGCTCAGCTTCAATCGAGGGAAGTATCAGAGACGCTCCAACAGAACTTCTCCAACAAATCTGTTATCATCTTCAGAGTAAAACGTTCAGGAAGTCGGTTGGCATTTTACCTGAGCAGAGGGATCAATTTTTTCAGGCACTAAAAAGGGGTTTGGAGATTATATTAGATTATTATTCTGGTTTCATTCTAAACGTTATGAATAGGTTTCAATTTTTGCTATCGTTATTGTATGTTTAGGATATCCACAAGGCCTTGTCCCTGTTGTCCTCGCTCCATACCTCACCAACATCACCTTTGATCTTTCCATTGACAACTCATTCAGTTTTGAACTCACTCCAGCTGCAGTGAGTACTTTTGCATCTGGAAATGAATGTAGATTATCACAAATCATTATCAGATTACATGTGCATCAGTTTAAAATGCAATAGTCAGGATGCAAGCTACAGCTTGTAGTACCATTGAAATTAGAGCAAATAAATTTTTTCAAATTATTATAATTCAGTTAAATTTCATGTATTTATCGCAGATGATCACCAGTCTCGTTGACACGCTTCATGAGATTGGGTATGGCTTTTCGAAGAGGTAAACTGAAATATAGTTTCTTATTTACAATTAATAATTAATTGAGCATAATTGTTATTTTGCCTTTGTTATTTATTCTCAAAATAGCAAAGAGCAATGCAGAAATGCTCTCGTGCAATTTGGAGTGAAGAACATCACTCCCACAGCAGTTGCCAGGGTGCTAGGATTCATGGCAAGAGTGCCTGCTGGGTTTGTCGACCCACTGACCGGACAAGTGAATTACAAGATTTTAAAACCTGCTTTCCACTTTGTTGTTAAATTTTATTTTCTCATTCCTAGAATCCCTTCATTGGCAACAATTCTAACTGGCTAGAAGGGGGAAAAGAAAACCTGAATATCAAACAAGATCCAAGTCAGGCAACAACTTGGAATGTTGAGATATTCATCCAGACAGTGAAGGAATTGGTTAGTGGTTTTGATTGATTTTTTGATGCTTTAGACTGATTCTCACTGCTGCATTTCAACATTTCAGGTTCCGTCTTTCCCATGGAAAGACATTATA
>MPNW01000249.1:38783-55758 GCA_011800805.1 Hirudo medicinalis | reverse complement strand
AATTCACTTAATGTTTTCTCATCTAGATCTCTTGGATATCAAATGCTCTAAAATATCCAGATGTTTTCTGTTTTGCTAACTTTGCTTACACATCCGTCGACGTGTCCTTCTTGAAGAACCCACCCGATGATAAGCTGAGAGACATAGCAACATGGTAAGCCATCCACTATTAACTAATCACTTTGTTAAAAAAGATGCTAGGGAGGTGTTCAGTTAATATAAATTGCAATGCTGTAAGTTGCGTGGCTCATTCAAGATGGCATGAGATTGCATGCCATTATTTATAATGCATTATAATGTGCCTGAAATATCAAACTTATTGAACCAACTTTAAATTAAAAGGAAGTCTCTTGAACTCATCAATGTCCTTTGCTCATTGTCTGATGATGGGCTTCAATCCCAAGTGCTTGAACTCCTGAAATTTCCTATGACTCAATGCCCTGACCTACTTCTCATTGGCATCCTGCAAGTTTGTATCATCATCTGTTCATATCAGCAACAATGGTTAAATAAATGGAGAATCAATTGATAATGTGATGCTTGACAGAATCGTTGGTACAGTCTTACACAAGATGTGGTGGCCACTCTGCTACCCATATTCCTTGGCCAGCACAACAATGCTTTGTCAGTCTTGACCTTCACCTGGCATATCCAGGGTAATCAAAACCCCACAATCCGAACCATGGTGTTAAGGGCCATGGCCGATTGGTATTCAAGAGACCAGACTGATTCATCAAGATTGGCTAGGATACTTGATATGGCTCAGGATCTCAAGGTTAGAACTTTTACCTTTATGTGCATTTATTATTATTTATAAGCATTGCATGAGCATTGCACATGAAATTTTACTTTCTGCAAGATCTGGGATTTGAAGCTGATGATTAAAGATTAACTGTTTTGTGCAGCTTTAAGAGTTGCAGTTAAATAGAAATTAGGTTCCCATTTATTATATACATTTATTATATAACATATTTATGTTAATGATGGCTAACAATCGAGGGATATTTCAATTCATTTCACCAATAACAGGCTAATGTTTTATTAAACAGGCTCTATCAACCTTATTAAATGCTCCTCCCAATCCATTTGTTATTGATTTGGCCTGCTTGGCCTCTCGCAGAGAGTATCTCAAACTTGACAAATGGGTTAATGACAAGATAAGAGAACATGGAGTAAGCCATACTGTAGTTACTTATGTTTTAAGATTAAGATACTTTTTTCATTCTGTTTTAACTATTGTTGTCTTATTACTTGTGCTGAATCATTGGAATAAGTGAGCAGCTGAATTACCTGCTCATACACTTTTTCAGGAACCTTTTATTGAAGAATGCACCAACTTTGTCATTACAAGACTATCCACACCTGGATTAAGTAAGGAAGAAGCACCTGCCATAAATGCTAAAAGCCCCTCACCAACAACTGTGGAGTCACATAATTTTAATATTCTGCTTACCTGCATCCAGAATTTCATGACGTAAGTTGATGTTCAGCTGCTACGTACCATACTTTCATTTCGATGCCTAATAACAATAAATGTAAATAAATGCTCGAAAATCTCCATCCTTCAGGCAAGACATTTTACATGACTTCGACATAAATGCTTAAACAGTCACTTTATCTTTTGATTTAAACTGACTTTATTTTAAAGATGTTTTTAACTGCAAGATTCTTGTGAGATTTTATGACATAACAGCATAGTTGGTTCTTTCCAATAGATCCAATAGAAATGTCTCTCCAGCTCTGCAGGAGAATGTTTCCAAAATGTCTCAACTTCTCAAGCAGAAGCATCAACAGCAACAAACAGGAACTGCTGGGAGCAGGATAAACTCCAGTACCACGGCAATGACACCGATATCCATTGCAGCTTCGGTGGGTTCATCATGGATAACTGTTTTAAAATATATTTAGTGCTTGGGTAGTCTAGTTTAATTTGCAAGGTTTTTTTTTTATCTAATGCATTCATTAGATTACTCAGTGAATTGAAGGCAAATGGTCAATTTATGATATCAGTTTGACTCATTCCTCTGCATGTAGATATTCTTTTGCCCAAATGCATTTAACAAAATTTGATATTTCCAAACAAAAATTTCATAGTAAAATTTGCATAAAAGATTTTGAGATCTTTTTAGCTGTGTTGTCGAGTCATCCTTGTGATTTGAGGAACATTTAAGTGCTTGCTTTGCATACATCTTTAATAACAGAATTATTTCTTATTTAAGGAGGCATCAATATTTTCTTGTTTTTGTTTCTTTAATTTCTGATTCACCATTTTAAATTCAGCAGTCCGACCACATATCTGGAATGAATGCATTATCTTATAATGCATTTGCGCTGAACCCGAATCAAAGTTTGAATCCACATGCACAGTTCCAACGAACCCTCCCACCTGGGTCACCCGCAAAGGGATTTTCCATGCTCGGAGGAGCGCAACTGAGTCAACAACCTCTTTCAAATACACAGCTTTACAATTCCACAGTGCCAGGTATACTACATGTGTTACAATTATTGCATGCAGCTTGTTGTGGTTATGATTGGCAATTATTTGCCACCAGTTTTTTGCAAATAGAAATAAAATAAAAATGAAACACTTTCAGGATTGAATGTACACAATTCCTTGTCTAATGGATATGGTGGACCTTCAATTATGAGTTCACAGCTAAGTGGTACTCAAGGTTTGGGTAATGGTGGCCTGAATAACCACAATCTCAATCCTGCTTTGGGTTCATCGCTTCTGGGAGGTGCCTCAGTTTTGGGAGGTGGTTTAGGAGGAATGCATAGCAATGTCAGTGCACCTACTCTTGGGGCATTGAGTGCACAGGCAGCCTTGACTCATCAGAGGCAGAGTATGTGTTTTCATATTTTAGTAATTTGGTGGAAAGCAGGATTTCAATTTATGGATCGGCTTTGTAGTTGCAGGAATGTCGAATATGACTATAAATGATCTAGTGGCTGGATTGGGTAATCAACAGTTCAACAAAGATGTTGAGGATGAGGCAAATTCCTATTTCAAGAGAATCTTCAATACTGCCAGCAGTCAGCCTGGTGTTGCTCCTTTGACAGTTGATGAGCTACTTGAACTGATGAGAAAATTCAAACATTCTCCTAACAGCAGGGAAAATGTAAGAATCACAATTAATGGCTTTTCTTTTACTGGAAGTTACTTATTTTTGTTTGACATAACAATGGATTGGGATCAGTTACTACATTACAGTTTGTTCCTTAAATTAATTTTACTGAATGTGATTTGTAGGAAGTTTACAGTTGCATGATAAGAAATCTCTTCGAGGAGTACAAATTCTTCAGTCAATATCCAGATAGAGAGCTGGTGACCACAGCCAACTTGTTTGGAGGACTTGTTGAGTATGACCTTGTGAAGTGAGTATTGCTTTCTTGTGTGACTCACTAGGATGTTGCACTAGTCAGTTGCATGATTTACGAGTCGGTCGTTTCTCCTCGTTGTTATTCATTTACGTAATTTAAGTGTGATGTGAGATGGTTTTAAGCATTTTTATAACTTATATGTACTGTTTATAAGTATTTCTATATTTATATTTTGTTATGTTCTTTTATATTTTTATTAGGTTGGCAACTAAGTTCCTGCCGTTTTGCGGAATGTTACAATGTAAAAAAACGGCGGGAACTTAATTGCCAACCTAATATATTGTCTCATTGCATTTCAGTGCCATGACTCTAGGTCTCGCTTTGAAATGTATATTGGAGGCTTTGAAGAAACAATTGGGCAACAAGATGTACATGTTTGGACTGACTGCTGTCGATCGTTTTAAGACCAAGTAAGATGTTTTAAATTCAGGATAAAATTAGACTGACACTAATTAGCATTAATGTGCCATTTTTAGACTCAAGGACTACCCACAATTTTGCCACTTCCTGTCTATTCTTCCTAATCTGTCGGACTTTCCTACAGTCCTTAGAGAGGTTAGAAATGAGTTCTTGTGAGAAGATATATTCGGTAACTATTATGTAAATACTATTATGTGTATTACGTAAATAACAATTTCAGTATATCACTTATGGGACTCAATCGATGGATGTACCACATTCTACCAATACCTCAGGGCCAAACAATCCGAACAATGCTACTGAAGCTGTCAATGTTCAGAGCTCCATTTCTGCAAGCACTCCATCTAATCATGGTGCAATCAGACCTCCTAATTCGTCTTACAGGGTTTGTCTATTGATGGCTACAGTTATGTGATGCTTAACTTAACAAATACTTTGCATATTCAGAATTCAATTGCCAATGCAACCAACATTGATACACTCCTGGCCAATAAGGAGGGCATAGGAGATGTTGCAGTGCCAAGTGAAGCCTTGCAAGATAAAATTTTCTTTATATTCAACAATTTGTCACAGGCCAACATGGATCAAAAGGTTGGTTGACTTTTAGCATTAATAAAGAGCATGTTTGGTATAACTTAAAAGTAGACAATTTACTTCTCAATCTTGTGTTGTTTGACATTACCACGAAGGAATAAGCACTGTAGCAAAACTGTTTGGAGTTTTACTAATGTTGTTATGGGGGTGTGCATTATTTGTAGATTTTGATAGATGATTTTTTATCTTTGAATATCAATAATGATTAACATTTAAAGGCCAGTGAAATGATCGATCAAGTCGGAGTTGAGTATATGGATTGGGTGGCTCAATATCTTGTGATGAGGAGAGCAAGCATTGAACCAAACTTTCACACACTGTATTTGAATTTTGTCGACCACTTGCCTAAACCCGGCTTCCAGGACAGAGTGATAAGTGAAACATATCGAAACATAAAGGTAATTAAAAATTAAATTGTGACTGGATATCACATTGGTCAATTGTTTAGATTTTAAAAATATTTTCTAAAATTTTGTCTAATTTTTTAGGTGTTACTCAGAAGCGACAAAGGCTGCTCCAACTTCTCGGACAGGACTTTGCTCAAGAATCTTGGACATTGGCTCGGAATGCTTATGCTTGCTAAGAACAAACCAATTCTACAGCTTGAGTTGGATCTCAAGGCGCTCATTTACGAAGCATACATGAAAGGTCCAGAGGATCTCCTCTACGTTGTACCATTCGTTGCTAAAGTGCTTGAATCTGCGGGCAAAAGTAGAGTGAGTAATCTGCTTTTTACAATTTAATGACATCAGTTGAAGTTCATGTCATCACATGAAATGCAACGTTACTCTTCTCGATGTCAGGTTTTCCGACCCCCTAATCCCTGGACGATGGCCACTATGAATGTCTTGGCTGAACTGCACAGAGAGCCTGAGCTAAAGCTAAACCTTAAGTTCGAGATTGAAGTACTTTGCAAGAATCTACAAGTGGATATAAATGTAGGTTTAATAAGTGATTTAGATAATACTCCCTTGGTATGTGCAATAATGTACTCAGTATTATATCACCTTACAAATTCTTGCAGGAACTAGAGCCTGGACAATACCTCAAAGATCCTTCACGTTTGCAGACAATAGTATTACAACTATCTCCCAATAAACAAAACAAAGTCGAGCCTGCAGCCACTGTTCAAGAAGATGCAGTCGACATGAACGTGTCGATGCCAGTCACCCCCGCTGTGGCCAATCAGACCCATTCTCAGCCAGCTGCTCAGCCGGTCACAACGACAGGTGTCTCTAACGTGGAGGCAGCTCCATTGCAGCAGTACGGATACCAGGATGTTCCATCGATGACACCTTCCATGTTTTCTCATAACATCGTCATCAATGACCAAGGGGTTTGTATCGTGTGATCTCACTCTGTTCCTAACTGCTCTACAATGTATTATTTACTTTTATTATGTGATTATGACTAAGTTTGTGCTTATCTATTGTAGGTGGCTTTGTTCCATCAACATCCGCAACTGAAGCAATATGTCAAACCTGCCATCGAGAGAGCTGTACAAGAACTTCTTTCACCAGCCATAGATCGGGCTGTTAATATTGCTCTGAAGACGTCAGAAATAATAATCAAGAAGGTCGGCCTTTTTTTCACTCTGATGATGATGATGATGATTATTAATAATAATTTTATTTTAATTATTATTTATTAAGGATTAATTGTTCGCAACAGGATTTTGCTCTAGAACCGGATGAGAACAAGATGAGAGGTGCTGCCCACAACTTTGTGAGGTTCATGACTGCTGGTATGGCTCTTATCACATGCCATGAGCCTGTTCTCATCAGCATCGTCAACAACTTGAAAACGATGCTTGCTGGTGCTCTGAGGGTGAGTGCCATAATCCATTTACACCTAATCAAATTGTGTGCATCAATTGCAACTTTGGTTCTTTGCATATTTTCGTATTTCTATTTCTAGATTTCCCAATTACAGATTCCTTCACCGCAGCAAAAGGATATGATTGAAATTGCAGCTCAGATGGTTGCTCAGGATAATGCTGAGTTGGCAACAGTCTTCCTCCAGAAAACTGCAATAGAAAGAGCTCTTCCAGAAATAGACAAACGGCTTGCAACTGTGAGTGCTTTATCAATATCAGTATCAACATCATCAATATCAATATCTTGTGCTTAGCTGGAATGCTGTCTCAATATTGGCTTTGTTAATTTTATGATTTTCAGGATTATGAGTCTCGTAGAATGGCCAGAAGCGAGGGACGTCCTTATTACGACCAAGCAGTGTTTATGAATCAGGAACGACTTCCGGAAAAAATCCGTCTAAAACTAGGAGGGGTTACACAATCTCAGATGTCAGTTTATGAGGAGTTTACCAGGAACATTCCTGGTTTCCTTCCTCCATTTGCTGATCATGGAGTGCCTGCTATGCACCCACATTTTAAAAATCTGCAGGTACATTGGACTTTATATAATATGTACAAATATAAAGTATATTAATATAAGAGGAATTTGTTGCAGCAGACCTTAGGAGCTGAGGATGTGATCCAGACTTATGAAAAGATTGCAAGAGATTTGGAACAAAACCTTGGCATGCTCAGCGGAAGTCCCCTACAAGCTCTTCTGCAGCAGCTCCTAGATCACGTGTTGCAATGTAGAACAGCTGTGCGAGATATCAACTGTGCCATTGCTCTGCTACAGGTATTTTCACAGAACATCTAATGTTTCATACTCAACCAGTTATGTTTATTTTTCATTTCTTTTTCTTAAAGAGAGCTGTGGAGGGTCTTATGGAAGGATTATTAATGGCTTCTATTCCTGGTGCTCCAGAAACACCAGAGCAGGCAACAAGGTTTAGAGATTGCCACCTTCTAGTCTTGAAATTTCTTCAAGATCATAGGGTTTATGGTCCTCAATGGACAAACAAGCAAGTGACAAGGTGGTTTTGAAGCTTTTTATGTTTATTTTAACTTTGAGAATTCATGCTTTTGACCATTTGCTTTCGACAGGTGTTTGCTCGAGTGCCGAGAGGAACTCAGATACAGCTTTGATGCCATCCAGGCTCTTTTGCAAAACCAGCTTGTTGTTATAAGTCAATATGATCACATCCTTGCCTCACTAATTGATGGCAATTCAGGGTATTTGGCCATTCCATTTGCAATGCAAATAATCCAGAGGTTTTGCATAGAGTCAGAGAAGCACCCTGAGCTGAGGCTCCTTGATGTAAGTTTTGATGACTTGTATTTAAGATGTCCTTCATACATCACTTAAGAATCACCCATGCCATCAGGGAGAGTTTGCATGTACGATCGAGGCCTTGCAGAGGGCAGCACTTCACTCCAGAGGTCCAGAGACGTGAGTTAAATTGAGGAATAGTTCCACATGAACCTGGTTGCCATTACAAGAGATTATATATTTGTTCAGTCTGGCTCCTCTTCTCGAGATGCTCCGACAACAGACCACGGAGACTGGTCTCATCGATAGGTCGATCATGGGCACTGCTTCGTCCATGATGAATTCAGGGATTGCCCAGGCAAATGAGTTCAATGATCCGCCAGGATTCCAGGAAAAAGCAGAATTCCTGATCAGGGAGTGGGTGAACACATACCACACGGTCGCCAACAACAGAGACATTAAACCTTTCAACCACTTTATCAGTCAGGTGAGAACTTATTGTGAGATCTCAACTTTTTGTGATTTGGTTGCTTAATCTTGATTTCTAAATGCTTAATTAACAGATGTGGTTCCAAGGAGTCCTGAAAACTGATGAACTCATCACCAGATTCTTCCGTGTCAGCACTGAATGTTGTGTAAACATCTGCTACAGAGTCCTGACTGAACCCAACCACAATCCATCCCGCATTCGTTTCCAGTGCTTTAACACGTTGGATGCCTTTGTCAGGCTCATTGTGCTCTTGCTGAAGCACTCTGGGGACCATAACAACAACGTCACCAAAATTAACCTTCTCAATAAAGTAATTAATATTTCAAGATATTATTCAACAGTACTAACATCCTTGACATTCATTTTGTTGACCTTATTATATCATTGATAGATGATGAATGATCTTTTGAATGCTCAGGTTCTTGGCGTGGTGACTGGAGTGTTGCTGCATGATCACGAGGCCAAAAGGACTGATTTCCACCCTCTTCCTTATCACAGGATCTTCATCATGCTCTTCATTGAACTCAATGCTCCTGATCCGATCTTTGAGACCCTTAATCTCGAAGTGCTCACTGCATTTGCGTAAGTTCTACGATGCATTTTGATAATTTTCTAGTAATCGTCGTAAAACTAGTTACAATTAATAGTTATTGCAAACATCCATTAATTCTTATTTTTACAGAAATGCCATGCATAACCTAAGACCAGCAAAGGCTGCAAGTTTCTCATTTGCATGGATAGAAATCATTTCACACAGGGTCTTCATAGGAAAGATGCTTGCCTTGAATAGAAACCACAAGGTATTGCTGATATATTTGCTAACATTTATGTGTAATGTAATGTGCTGATTTTTTTCAACTTTTTTTTAGACTTGGGGCATGTATGCTCAGCTGATTGTGGATCTATTTGCTTTTCAAGCACCGTACTTGAGGAATGCAGACCTCCCGAAAGCCATCCAGCAAATGTACAAGGTGAGTCGCTAAAAAATGCATAATGAATTAATTTACATATTATTGTTCATCAGATGATTGTTGTCTTTTTTAGGGAACTATGAGAGTGTTCCTGCTCCTTCTTCATGATTTCCCAGAGTTGTTGGTTGAGTATCACTGTGCCCTCTGCGATGTCATCCCCACAAATTGCATCCAGATTCGAAATCTAGTGCTCAGTGCTTATCCCAAGAATATGCGCCTCCCTGATCCATTCACCCCAAACTTGAGAGTTGAAATGCTTTCAGACATCAACCAGCCTCCTAAGGTATCCATCAATTATGTGGCTAACATACAACCCCTGTCTCTCAAGAAGGTGTGTTCTTCTCTTTCATAGTTTGCTTAAAATTGATTGGCATTGTTTAATTGCAATGAAGAAATTCCATTCATTATTCCTTGAAGGATCTTGACTCGTACTTGAAGACAAGGTCACCAGTCACCTTCCTTTCTGATTTAAGGGGTCGTCTGCAGGTAAATTCTAATAGTGATGGTTATGCTTTCTTGTCCTATTTGTGCACATTTGAAATGTATATAAATATTATTCCTCAAATGGCATTTTATATCCAAGCAAAAGGGTTGATTTATGTTACTTAGGTTTACTACTCTAAATTATTCATTTATTTTGGTTCCTGAAGTTATTCTATGTTGTAAGAAATAGTTCATAATAGCTTTCTTTACAGGTTTCAAATAATCCTGGCATGAAGTACAACATACCATTGATAAACAGCCTGGTGCTGTACGTTGGGTCACAAGCAATTCTCCATATTCAATCCAAAGGACTTACACCCAGTGTCAGCACAATTGCCCACTCATCTCATATGGATATTTTCCAAAACTTAGCAGTTGATTTAGATACTGAAGGTGGGTGTCTGCATATTTGCTTTGTAGTGATGTGTTAATTGACTGAAAATGATATGCTTCTTGCAGGTCGCTATTTGTTTCTGAATGCAATGGTCAACCATTTGAGGTATCCCAACAGTCACACTCAGTACTTTAGCAGCTCCATTCTCTATCTCTTTGCTGAGGCCAATACCGAAGCCATCCAAGAGCAGATCATGCGGGTTCTCCTCGAGAGACTCATTGTTAACAGACCACATCCTTGGGGTCTGCTGGTTACCTTCATTGAACTCATCAAAAACCCTATGTATAAGTTCTGGTCCCATGAATTTGTTCATTGTGCTCCAGAAGTTGATAGGTGAGTGACTAAGTGATGGAATCACTAATTTCTTCTTGGCATGCAAGTTAGCTCAGAGGGTTGCATTCCTGCATGCAGCAGCGATTGAGACCCAAGCACTGACATCCTTGGGAAGGAGTGCTATAACAAGAATCTCTGATTCTATGCATTTACATTATTTCATTTTAAAGCATGTAGATTTCCTTGGAGACATAAGTGACTGTTTGTTTGACAGATTGTTGGATTCTGTGGCCAGATCGTGCATGATGGGAAAAGTCATTTCCAGAGAAGCTGAGGCAGTTGATGTCAGATGAATATTCACCCATTGGATTCTACATTTGTTTCTCGTCACAATACTTCATGTGTTTTGTCTGGATGTAGATGATTTTAAATTGTTCATCTGTAATCATTGATAGGTTGAACAGTTGGTGATAATGATGGTGAACATTGGATTAATATTGATCGACCAATTGTCTCAAGCACTTTTCAAGTCATTGTATCATAGTTATTGTTGAGAATTTCTTGCAAGCCATCATCATCTATTTTAGCTTGTTTTCCTCAGACATTTTTAATCTTCTAATATCAAAATGATATGAACTTCAAAAAGCTGTTTTGTTTGACAACTGGTGGAGAATTATTCCCAAATAGTGATTTTAGCTTTTTATTAAGACCAAGCTGGTCTGTAAATTTTGTTCAGTTGCATTAATAGCACTTCCCACACTGATTTTGCCAACATTGTAGGTTTGTGTTGTAGCAACACTTTGGCAACTTTTGACTTTTTGAGACACTTTGTTGCAATTTTGAATAACTTTTTCGGTACAACGAATATTTTCATCCCTAGGTCCTCGCATCTTAGTGTGTGAGTGTTTGTAAATAGCTTAAACAGTATCATTAGTTGTGTTTCATTGCTGTTCTCTGAGTAAATAAGTTCAACTTGCATTTTTCATGAGTTTTTTTTAATTTCTAAGCTCTTCTAAAAATGGTCAAATGGTGGGCAATGCCAATTAAATTGGAAAATCTTTTCAATTTGACTCATCAAACCTCACATAATCAATTACCAATGCTACCAGTTGTGGCAAATATTGAATTTATTGAACAATAATTCTGCAATTCTAATTAACAAGCAAATTGGTCAATATCTGGTCCGAGCAATATCGGGATTGAACTGTGAATTATATCTCATCTTCCTCTCGTCGAGAATTGGTTCTTGATCCTTCGCTTCGATATTGTTGAACTTATTCAGGAGTTGCTGCTGCCTGATTTTTTCTGCCTTTTCCCTTTCCAATCTCTCCCGGCGTAACTGTTCGACTGTTTTTGGACCGGCTCTGGGTTTGCGGAAGGAGCCAGTTTGCTTTTTCTGTGTTAAGATGGTTTAAATGCTTAATTAAACATGAATGCATTTAATAGTCAATGGTATCATCAAACCACAAGAAAGTTGTCACTCAAGAGCAAAACTAACCTCGACTGCCCTACCACTTTTATCTGCTTCATATTTTTCAGTGGCTTCTAAATATTTATTCATTATGAGCATTGGATCTTCGCTTTTCTTTTTCTTCAAGTCCAATTCATCTCTAAAATTTATTTTAAATGAACAGGAATTATTTGAGGCAGTTACTGACTTTATGGCAAATTAGAGTCATCAAATGTTTCAGAATGTAGCTTCTCTGCTCAGGGTTTAACAATCCAATAGTTTATAGTTCTTAAGACTAACTGTGTGGCTTGTTTTCTTGAAGGAGCTTCACTGTACCAGGGCTTTTTGTCTGTTTAAGGCAAAAATGGTGATCAAAATGAGATTGTAGTGGGAAATATTTAATAATTAAATTGGTATAAAATTGACTACAGTACCTTCGAGTTCTGAAGAACCTTGTCCTAAGTATGTAAGAAGTCCAATAGCTTTTTCCTGTTTTTCTTTCTCCTTTCGGACTTCTTCTTCGTGTTCTTTGTTTTTGCGAGCCACTTTTTCCTACAATTGTAAGAAATAACTTTATGGTTCAAAATATAAAATAATATATTTGAAGTACTATGCAAAATATTTACTAAGTGTAATTAGTGTAGTATACAAGTAGCTGAATTCCAGCACAGCAGGTAAAGATATTACTGCATTAAAACAATTCATCCCAATGTATAAAAAAACTTTACCCCTGATTCTAATTCTTGGAAAAGATTTAAATGTTTGTCTGTTTCTCTTGGAATGTTTGAACCATGTTCTTCAGCATCAAGGGAATGCTTTCTCTTCCGTGCCATTTGCCTTAAGACTTCACTTCTTGCTTCAGATTCCTTCAAAATATTAAGCACAATAAACACACATTACTCCTAAAAAGTAAGATTCTATAAATTACTAACAGCAAGAGCAACACGTCTTTCTTTTTCTTTTTGTTCAAGTGCTGCATTTTCTTCATCTTGTCTAACTTTTTCAATGTTCTTTTTGTTTCGAACATGCCAACTAAAATTGATTTCAAGTTATTATCAGGGACTCATCAAATCACATCTATTGTTCTTTAAGCAGTTCGAATATTTTATCCGAAAAATGGCTTATAAAAGCACTTTATATTATAATTTATCCACAATTTTAAAATGCTAAATTTATCAAATTATCAAGGACATTTAACAAGTCAATAATTAATTGATGGATTGATGGTGCTTGCAAAATAAATTGGTTAAAGATTTGAGCGCCAATAATAAAACTAATGTATGAAATTTTGAAAATATTATGAGTTCAGTTTCGATAAATAATAGTAATGAAAGATTAATCAACATACCTTTTCTTGGGTAAGATATTCATGAGTGGTATGTAGGATCGGTCAAACTATATCAACAACCATCAAATCGAGCAATAATGTAAAATAATTTAATAACCAAACTGAAGCAAAATGAAATAAGTGTCAACGGTTATCTTCGGCTAAGCAATATCGATAATAATATTTATAGAGTTATAAATAGAAGATTATGAATATATTTCTATCAAGTAATAAATTTATTGGCACAATTATGGCAATTGATTAATTCACCTACTATTAAAAGGTGATAATTTCATAAATTTTCTCATAGAAATGTCGACATGATCAGAGATTTGTTACATCATGAGGACAATGCCGATTTTTTTTCACAACTGAAAGATGGCACGACATCGGTTCTGTTGTTCTGATACTAATATAATTTTAAAGTAACATTTCAGTAAAATTTCAGTTTCAAAAAGTAATTCAACAAAACATATATTTGATTGGTTGGGATTGCGCGGCAACTTGATAAACTTATTCTCACGGGTCAGCATTAAAATTAGTCGAACTAAGAAGATATGGCAGAAAGTGATCCGGCTAAGGTTGTTTATGCGAGTATATATAACATAAATGAGTAATATAGTGTGATATTTCATTCCGCTTATATTTTACAGTCCCAGCAGAAGTCTTTCGTAAAGGTGTTGGTACACCAGAAAAACGAAAAACTGACCCTAGTGCAAGCAAGAAACTCTGAACTGTGGAAATCCATAAGCAATGCGGAGGCTTGGACTTTCATAAAGAGAGATTTTTCGTCAATTAATAATCTCGTTAGGAACCAAAGTGATGAAGTCCTCCTGCAAAATGCGTTGCTATATTTGATAGCAATGAGCAATACTGTTAAAGAAAATATTTCACTTCTGGTGAGTACCTATCATATTTAAACACTTGATTTAAAAATTTGCTAATTGACATCTAGAAATGCCTCATTGGCAGTAAAGTTGAAAATTTATTAACAATTTTAATTAGTAACAGTTTCAGTATTTGATAGCGTTTTGTTGTTTTTTAAAGTAATTTAGTGTTTTCATAATTTTGAGGATCTCATATAAAGGGTATTTATTGTTGATGAACCTTGTTATTATTTGAGGCAAGAGATTTCAGACTGGTCACAATATCTGACATCGAATACAGTTCAGCATTAGAGGAACAGATAATTCTCCTTAAGAAGCAATCTGAAATACTTGCCAATTATTTCTGGTCACTCAAAAATCTTAGGTTTGAGTTAATTTTTTAACTCTATAATATTAATTCAAATATGTATTAATTTTTTTTTAGCATGTAATTCTTATTTTATTTGAATCCTTTCTTAAACAGTAATAAATATCTATGTTTTTGCAGCAGAATATTTGTCACCACTTTGCTTTCTTTACATTTTAGTGCTTCTCAGAGTAAAAGAGCACAACTTGTCTTGGTCCAGGATAAATTTCATTGGATTTCAGAGACACTGAATGTTGAAGGATCAGATTTTATTTGGAGACTGATTGTCCTCGCCATTGTGACCACTCTATTCTTTTCGGAGGCCTTGGGATGTTTTTCAATCAATGACTCATTGGAAAGTTGCTGGACTCCTGATTTTGAATCAATTTCTTCCAATTTAGTAAGGCAGCAGCTTCACTATCTCTTAAAATTTAATTTATGACAACAAATATATATAATATATACATATAATAATAATAATAATAATAATACCGTTGTAAAAAGCTTGACTTCATCAAATCTTTATCATTCTATTTCAGATCACGTGTCTGAAGATTGATGTGTTCGTCTTCAACAGATATTTGGATAAGCCAGACGAAGTGCTAGTTCACAAAGTGTTGATGGAAGCTCTGTCAAAGGAACACTGGTTTATACGTAGATTTTGTAACATCTCCATCCATCGACGATGTTTTGAATACCTGAATGAAACAGCAAACAAATTTCTTACATGCTTTGGATACAACCCGGTAGGCTTTTATCATTCTCTGGAGATTTTCCTTAGTAACTTTTGACATGTTTAGTCATTATTTGATGTTATTTTTATTGTGTTATTGCATTTCTGCTAATTTTTTAGGGCACTTAAAATATGAATTTGACATGAATTTATTTTAACATCGAATGATAATACATTGAAATGATAACATTTAGTCTTCAAGCTTTCCTTTAAATCCTCATATTCGATTTCTTTTCAGCTCCCGAAGAAGAATGATGGTCACAGAAGAGATGGTGATGGAAAAGGAAATGATGGTGATGGAAAAGGAAATGATGGTGATGGAGGAGGAGGAAGGGGAATTGAACCGGAAAGCTCTGTTGCACAACAGGGAGGGGGAAACAACTCAGGATCATTAGGACCCTCAGGCCCCAATCAGGAGGACAAAAGATTGAAAAGAAATTTGGAAGAATCATCCTCTGGTAAGAATATTATTATTTGATGGGTGATTAGATTTGTTTGTTTGTATAGCTCCAACAAACCTTATTTACATGTATTTACTACATTCAGTGTCATACATTTTCATACTACATACATTTTCAGCTGACCATGATCCAAAAAGAAAGAAAGATGATGATGATGAAAAGAAGGGTGAAGATGCAGAGGATGATGAAGAGAAAGGTGAACAGCAGAGGATTAGGATGATGATGACGATGATGATGAAGAAGAAGAATCTGGAGGAGATGAAGAGGTTATCTAGGATTTGTGTTGATTACTTCTGACCATTTTCCATATATTTTTTATTGATTTTCATCAAGATAAATTATGAGTGATTATTTAGATTAGGTATTGCTTAATATTTGAGATATTCTGGTTGAAATATTTGTATTGATTGATTGAAATATAATAAGAAGTTTCAAATATAATGTTGTTGAAATATCAAGAATATAAAATAAAAACTTGTTTGGAAGATGCTTGACATGATACAATGATGGTATCAATTTGATTTCCCCAAATAACTTGAATAGTAACTCATATTTTCAAATATTCTTACATATACTAATTTAAATCAATATAGTCGAACTATGCAGAAAGAAGATGATGAATGAAGATTGATGGACTTCCATCACTTGAAGTGGACAGATTGTTTGCAAAGTAAATTGTACATTGCTGAACAATATGGCAGTTTGTCACGAAAACATTTACACAACATATTTTGTCAGTGAAAGGGACCAGCTATATTGGAAGGTTTATGTCCACTGGTTGTGGGTCATCTTGAGGTGTTTTTGAGTCAGAGTTTTGAAATACGATGCCCAATCGTCGAGTGGCTCATCTGCTGATTTTGCATGCTTCCCATTTAATTTCAAGACTTTACTGGCTTGCCTTTTGTTTCTACTGGTGATGTTGACAACCTAATTTTTGCCAAATTTGTTGTACTTTGTAACCATTTTGATCGCTACTAGTTGTCATTCTAGGTGGTTTTTCTCATCTTTACAATAACGTTTTGTGAGTGGTTTCAAGGTGTCCATTGTATGCATGCACCTGGAGTTTTATGCTAAAAGTACTTTTGCCTTGCTTTGTCTCTCTGTTGTTAGACTTCCAGAGTTTGTGTCAAAATCAAACTCTGTCCACTCTGCTTGTGCTTCTTTCCTAGTGTTTTTGCTGGTTTCTTTCAGCGCTTTAACAAATGCGTATCTGTTCTGAGTGGATGGAGTCCATGGTATCTATACTTTAACTCAACATCGAAAATTTCTGTTTTTCATGTTTCTAAGTAGTAGGTTGTATTATGTTCGAAGGTTATTCGTGCTTTTATGTGATCTGAGGCTCACTTTGATATTTGTGGTTATAATCTCCTGTGGTCAGAGTAGACACTGACCATGTTGTAGGCGCACATGTTGAATAGAGAATTGATTTCCTTCTAACGATGTGATCTAGTTTGGCATGAGACCCACTCAATTGCTCTCAAAATCTATAAGTTTTTTAGCTTTAGTTGGTCAAGTCAAAATTATAATTGTATTTGTTGAAAAGTTTTTTAGTAAGAAATAATTGATTCCATAAGAAATGGAGAGTAATTCTTTACCGACATTAGGATAACTTAGTGACTACAGTTTCTAAAGCTAAATCT
>MPNW01000249.1:2543-32050 GCA_011800805.1 Hirudo medicinalis | reverse complement strand
TTTGAATTATGCAAATGTATCAGACGACAGTTTGTTTCCATTTGTAATTATCGGCAACAAGATTGATGTACCTGAACAACAAAGAAAAATTACATCACAGCAGGTTAGGCTGTATTCTGACTTTTTCCACATTGTAAAAACTGAAAATTATTGGGTGCCATACCATATTCAGAAAATTCAAAATCAGTAAAACATCTAAGCAACAATTGTCTCCAATAGCAAAAAAAGTGGATCCTCCCTTTCTCTACAAATTTTAATGAAGTATTAAAATTTTCCAGGCTGAGCAGTGGTGCAAAGATTACAACATGCCCTATTTTGAAACAAGTGCCAAAGATATCATAAATGTAGACTCAGCATTCACTGCAGCAGCAAACAAGGCTATACAAGTTGAAAATAATTATAATCTCAAATCATGGACAAAAATGGACACTATTAACTTAAGTTCCCACAACTCCAGCAACGCATGCTGTTGAATCCCCCGAAATTGTTTTGAATAAAGTCGATCATCGCGCATTTCATTACTAATAACCTCAAGCAATGAAATATTTGACATAGAGTCCCATGTCAATGTGCACAGCCAATTCTAGTATTTCTTTAGTTTTTAGCATCCCATTGCTCAACTATCACAACCATTACCATAATTATCCTACAGCCTTCTCTTATCCCAGTTAGGCATTCCACAAATCAAAATTAAATGTAAAAACTGAAATCTGATTGCTGTACTTTTATTAAAACGTCAGTCACTGCACAAGTTCTACTTTCCAGGGAGGATGATACCATCATACTGAAATAAAAATATTGTTAAACACAAAACAATCACAAAAATAATCCTGATTACCTTCTGTTGGAACCATTTGACAGCCTCTTCCTTGGTCACCTTGTGTTTTGGACCAACCTTTCCAATGGCCCTCCTTCTCTTAGATACATTGAATCCTAAACATCATACCATAATTATAAATTGTTCTCAAGCATTTGTGAAAATCTGCCATCAGCATATAGATTTCTCATTTGAGAACAATAGTCGTTAATCTGCTGTATAATTGTCCTCTCAATCTTTGCGCAGTGTTTGGTCATCATCGACAGTTCACTAAGGATAATTGTTCACCTGGTCTCCCAAGGACAACATAGAAGTCCATGCCATAGATTCCAATGCTGGGATCGTATTTGATTCCAAGATCGATATGTTCCTGGATGCCAAATCCAAAGTTGCCACTCTCACTGAAGTTGCATTTTCTCAGTTCATATTCCTTAACCTAAAGACATGTAAAAATGTTTAGGCAATACTCTTTTCATTAAAATTAAATATGTGCTCGCCTCACTGTAACATATCAAATTATACAATGATATGAGTTGCATTAGCGAGAGTTTATCTTGCACAGGTGAAATATATTCACAAGGAATACTTGCAAATACTTTGGAATGTGCAATTAATTGTGGTATTACCATACCTTCAGACCCTTTTCCAACAACTCTTCTGCCTTGTTTCCCCTAACAGTGCAATGAACAGCAATCTTTTCATTCCTCCTAATACCAAAGGACCTGACAGTGAAGCGAGCTGAAACAACAGTTTATGATCACATCCATCCCTTCACTTATAATATTGATATATATATATCTTATATCCACTTATATAAATCAAGTCTGATAGCACAATCGTATTATGTAATAAAAACACTTTGCACAATCAGTTAGAGCTAATACATTACTATACATCACTTACATCAGCAATGCTAATATTCATCATTTTGTGCAAAGTGCTCAATTTCATATAATCAGACCTTTGGAGTAAACGGGGGTCTGTCCAGTGAGCTGCTCAAGTACTTTAGCAGCTCTGGTAAGTTTGTCTCCAGATTCACCGACGCAGATGTTCAAACACAATTTAGAGATACGAAGTTCCCTCATGGGGTTCTTCGTCTTGTCTTGGGCGACCGCTTCGGGCTGTTAACATAGTTTGAACTTAGCCGAATCCTTAACAATCCTCATTCAAAATATAGAATCATTTAGGTAGTCGATGATAAATTTATTTAAATTAAGTGGTTAATCGTGTCTCAAACATAAAAAAACACAACTCACGCTCATCTTCGTCAAGAAAGGAAGAACTAGGTAACAAAAAGGAAGTTGGCAAATCAATAGAAGTCAAAACACACAAATATTATTCGTCACAGTAGTTTAAACAATTTACATTTATTCAAAACAAATAAACTTTATATTAATATATTAATTATTTTAAAACACGAATTTCATAGGGTATAGCTTAGATAAATATATATAAATAAATATGATTATAAATCTGCCTCATTAATTATGTAAAATTTATTAAAATAAAAGTAAAATATTTTATTTCTAAAATTTTTAATTGATTTTCGTTACATTAGTTCACAAAAATTAAAGGTAAATATATCCGGTCCTTTCATAACAGGATTTGCCTTCAAAGACGGGATATGGTATTTTACATGTTTTATTTGTATTTCTTAAATGCTTAAATTATGTTTTGTTTAAGTAATTAAATTTGCATTACTTGTTTCACTTTTATTAGTAAATATTCAATAACACAGTTTTCACTTCCTGATTAACTCTTAGGATATTTTCTTTCAGTCTGCCACATTGCAACCTTATTTGAAAGCGGTTAGGAATACACTGACAGCTGCTATTTGTGTTGAGAATTTTTCATCTCAAGTTGTTGAAAGGCATAACAAACCTGAAGTTGAAGTTAGGTATGCATTCACTAGTATTATTGTATTCATGAATATGGACATGCTTATGTTGGCTTTAATCATAAAGGACCAGTAAAGAACTTCTCCTTACACCTGTTGTAATAAGTCGCAATGAAAAAGAGAAAGTGCTTGTGGAGGGATCAATCAACTCTTTGAGAATAAGCATTGCCATTAAGCAGGTAAATGCTAATGTGTCACAAGACTAAGATAGTTTATTAATAATAACCTATTACATTTTTATTCAGGCTGATGAAATTGAAAAGATTTTATGCAAAAAATTCATGAGATTTATGATGATGAGGGCAGATAACTTTGTGGTTCTCAGAAGGAAACCAGTTGAAGTAAAAAATTTTGTCTTTGTGCGATCAATGTTTAAGACAATTTTCTACCAAATTTGTTTATATGTGAGGCAATTATATAACTTATGATGTATGACCAATTGAAAGTTATAATTTAATTGTAATAACAATCTATAAAGATTTTGTATTATCATTTGAATGGAGTAATTTTGTATTAGTAGACTGTAAGATAAGAACTGATTTGCTTTTGATGTGATCTCATATAATAACTACGTTTGCATGACGTCTCTTTCATTAAATTATTCATTTGTTAGGGTTATGATATCAGCTTCCTGATAACTAACTTCCATACAGAGCAGATGTATAAGCATAAGGTTTGTTGATTTGTGGTTCTTTTTGCAACTAATTGCAATAAATCTAATTACACTGTTCAGGTTGTGGACTTTGTCATTCATTTCATGGAGGAAATTGATAAAGAGATAAGTGAAATGAAGTTGGCATTGAACTCCAGGGCTCGTATTTCAGCAGAGGAGTTCTTGAAGAGGTTCTAGATCTAACGAATGAAGGCTGAAAACCACTTTATTGAACATTTCTGTTGCAAGGATGCCATTTTCTGATCAGTTTCAGTTATATGCTTTGTCAGGAAAATTATTTTATTAACTTACCAATTTTGAAATTCCATGAATGCAAAGGCATGTTTTGCTGCCAGCAAAGTTGTTTTTAAGTATATTCTGCAATGATCACATATTTTCATTAATTAAATGACTTAGCTGATACTATCCACCAATAAAAATCTACAATTAAGTTGGATAAGAGTGTTTTATTGAGTTTCCTAGATTTTAATAGGTTAGTTTCCAAAATGACAAAGTCAACATCTGTCAGAACTTTTTCTTGCTATACAATAGCTTCAAAATTGATGTCAGATCATGGGAGTCTGAATTTGACCCTGTCACAATTTTCATTTTATTTGCCATTTTAATTCAGCCCATTATTATTGCCAAATTTTAAAATGTGAAAGTTGCTGCACATTTGAATGCGATGCCCAGACACACTTAACCCGAGGACAAGCTAGAACATCCACGACAAAACGTCCACAACAAAGCAAGAATATTATCCAGAAGCTGAGGTGAAATATTAAAGTAGCTAAGCTGCTATCCTCTGGTTACAGTAAAGTTTTCTCAAATTCATACCTCAAACCCTAACCTGGGTTAGCACGAATCAACTTGCAGAGGTAGATGGAAGCATAGAAACTTCCAAGCCAAATATTTGTCACTGAATTACTTAATTAAATTTAAATTAACTTTAGGTAGCTATAGAACCATGAATGAACAGTGTCATTTTTTAGGTTACAAATTTATTTTAAATGTTTTGTAGTCAAAGAAATGTCATCATGTGGCAACATTACAAAGCGAATCTTCCGAAAGTTCTAATATTGTAATGGACCCCACTGAATTATTCAGAGATCTTCTTAAGCTCTTCGAGCTTCTTCTTATGCCTTTCAATGGCTAACTGTTGCAACAGAAAATAGGATGCTATTAATACAAATATTCTTTGTGATTAAATAATTTGTATCTTTTGAAAAGTAATTAGCATTGAAATAGTTAATTGCAATTATTACTTTATGTCAAACTATATTTTGATGGTTCAGATTTAAAGAATCAAGGCAAAGGTCTATCATTGATCAGCATAACATTCTAATGTTCAAAAAGAAAAAAAATTCATATCTCATCCTCAAAGCATTTTATTCTGATTTTTGGTCAATGCCATCATGAATTGCATAAAGTTGTCACACACTAATAATAGATTTAATAATGTATCCAATCCTGAAATTATTTCTTTTAAAAACATTAATATTTATTTGATAATAATGCATTCAAAGTTCCTTTTTGTGACTCATGGATGGTCAAAGCAGTACAAACTACAGCAACTAAGATGCACTATAATAAAAACATAATGCAGAATATAATATGTATCAAATCAATAAAACCTCGTGATCACGAATTTCTTCAGCATGGTAGGTGATCTCGTCACTCAGAGAGGTTTTCAGGGTTTCAAGTTGCTGGGCAGACTTAAAACATAAACAATAAAATTTGGACTGATAATTAATTACACAATTTCTAGATCTTAATAGAACTTCAGTATCCTCTCAAGCTATAAAACGGCTTAATTCTTAGTATTGCATCATTTGCTTGTAATTACATTGAGACATATCCAGACATGTGAAAACTTATGTCAAACAACTAAAATAAACAGGAATTAAATCGAGTACCAGTCTTCTGAAATATTCCTCTTCTTTAGCTGCTTCTCTCTTTCCGAAGGCTCCACCGGCTTCCCTAAATGTTATGAAACCCTTATTGTCTGCTATCTGGTGCTAAACCTAGCATTAAGCAATTCAATCATTACCTGATACTACCTTCAGACCCTCCACCCTATTAACACAAAAGAAATTTACATTTAAAAAGTCCTCCAAATCAAAGCAATATTTCTGGGCATTTACATAAAAGCTTAATGCAAAACTTACAGATCCTTTCCCACTGCCCCAACTGCCATTAGACATGTTCCTTGACAGCCTGACGTAATAAGTTAACACGTTTAAACGCAATTTCAATGCTTGGATTGCGTAAGTATTAAGATGCTTAAAATATTGACATTAACGCATTCTTACAAAACTCTGGAAAAGCCACTTCTGAGACTAGAACTAAGTACCACGATCCTCATAGCAGACATCATCGAGGCAAACAACTTCAACTTTCTACAACAAGCGAAGGTCGCAGATGCGTCTCCGAAGAAGAGAATAGCGCTGAAAACTTTTTAAGAGCATTTTCCCATTTAATGGTGTAGTAATTAATTAATTAACGTAACAATAACATTAGTAAACTGTAATATTTAAAAAATAAATTGTGTAACTTAAATCCAATGAAACCGGGGCATTACTGCTATTTTTCAAAGGATGACCAAATTAATAAACTTATTGATGGAAGTTGTAAAATTAAAAAAAAATTCCATTTACATAAAAATTTTCTAAAACTTACCACTTTTAATTAAAATGACATCTACATAATGTTTTTGTTTTTTTACAATTTTTCTCACTATAACACAGAAATGCTGATACTGGCATTTAAACTGAGAAGTCATATAATATCTTCATCAGAGGTCTCGGACTTGATTATGAGCCTTATGGGGCGCACCCGCAATCGCTCCAGTTTGGGAATCACCTAGGTCGGACATGCCCAACAACTAATTTCTCTCGATGTCGGCCAAGACCCTGAATAAGCTGAATGACTAATCAAGCAAAATCAGTCCAGTTTTCAGCTTATTATCATTTAGGTCCTCACCATTACTGGCTTAAACGCTACCAAAAACACTGAGATAAGACATGAGCTTGAGACTTTTTATCCAATTTAAGATTCTACAACCTTATTTACGTGCATTTATACTTTATATTTCCACATATATTTAAATTTTCACTTATGCAAAAAGGAATGTTTAAATTTTGAATTACAAACATTTGAGTCACAATTTGTATGGACTTCATTGTGTCACAGCTCCTACAGTTTTTAACCAGTTGTTGGTTGACAAAAAGGAACATTCAATTTAGTATCTTCAGTATCTCTATAATTCATTAATACAGTAATTTGAGTCATTCAATTGAAAATTCTTCTTTGCAGGATTGATTGTAAATGTTGTATGCAAAGTTGTTCAAGCATGTGTTCTCCAGAAGTTCCTGTTAAAATAGGTTTTGAGTTTTAAATAAATTTTTTTAGAACAGAATTTAAAACAGATGTTCAATACACACATTTCATTCCTAATCTTAATATCACAAAGATTTAATAAATACTATAAATCAATCTAAAAACACGTTGACGTTTTCATACAAGTCTCCCATGTAAAATGTCCAAAGAACTGTTATTGATTTTTTCATAATATTATTGTTATACAAAAGAAAATTTAGCTACTTTCACTGAACTACACAAAATACCATTGCCCATTTATTATTTGATCACTTGATAAATTAGGTATTAGGATGTTTTGTATGAATTACATAAAGCTTTGACATTTATCTCACCATGAAGAACTGATTAGGCTGGTCAGACAACAATGATAACATTTCCTTATTCAACAAAGGTATGATCTTAGCCAATGGCTTTGTGTTTACCTTTCCACTGAAATGAACATGTGATAAATTAAAGTTAGTCCCAAATCTGACCACAAGAAACAAATTATAAAAATTAATAACTAAATAAGTAACAAAGTAGTAACTGAAATTCTAGCTTCTTAAACAGCATAAAAAAAATCAACTGAAAAACAATGAAATTTCTGAATACAACTTTGCACAGTTAGAGGCAGAACTTTCTGCTTCAAAGGTGACCTCAAATCTCTTCACCAGATAGTTGAAACACCAATCCAGGCAAATGTTTGATGTAGATTGGAAGTCACATCTTTAAAGATTTGGTTAGGTCAGAAACCAATAACTGCATATTATTTTGCAATTATTCGGGTTATAAATAATCATTATCAATAAAATATGCTTAATTACTTATTTTGAAACAGTTTTAGTGCAGACAGTTATTCTTAATAAATGATTAATGAATGGTTGTAGGAGCAATTATGAGATCACTTGTTGAAAACAAAACAATGAACCCATTTAAAATTTCTAATGTTTTCGCCTGTATGCTCGTCTGCTCTGTTGATCCACTGCTTCCTTCCTGTACCATAAAAAATTAAACACGCATTACCTCATCATAAGTTAATAAATGCCACCTATATGAAGGTTGTTTATAATGTTATTTTCTCACAATAATTATCAATAAACATTATTATTAAATATTTATAATAGTTATAAAGTAGAAATCTTCTTGTTCAAATAAAAAAAAACCTCTTCAAGATTCTCAGGCTCCAAGAATTTCATGAAGTGCATCAAGCTGAATGGAATGTAGTCATGATACCCTGGTTCAGATAAACAAAACTGAAAACTCCATTTAGAAATTTAACTATTTACAGTAGAAATTAAGATGCTGGTAGAACATATTTGGCATGCAAGTTAGCTCGATGGTTTGCAAACAGTTTTAATGACAACAGTCATAATGTTGCTTGTTAAGCTTGCACCACGAGGATGGCGATTAAAATCTTCCTATTAGATACTCGAGAGATCGGCTAAATACAAATAAATATTGCAAGAAATATCATTTCAGATAACAGAAATGACAGATTGCATCAGAGCAATAATAATTGTAATTATATTATCTCAATTAATTTAAACCATTTTGTTTCTTCACTTCAACTCGTTTCCTGATCGAGGCTATTATTCCTTGAAATAATGTAACAGAAACTGGTTCCTTCAATGTCATTTCTGATACCGACTCGGAAACAGCAGCTCTGACATCGAATAGCAGGCCATCGAGACCTGTTGGAAGCAGTCTAAGTTACTCATTGCACTTCAGCAAATATAATAGCAGTCACCATCGTCCAAAAATTCCTTAATCTTGGATAAATACTGTCCCTGAGCATTTGAAGGGACACTTGTTTCTGTGAAATTCTCTCTAACCAACTGTAAGGCAGGTACAGATAAACATATAAACATAACTTCTAAAATGTCTTTAAAACCATGTTCAACCAATTGCTATAAATCTATGTCATACAATAATTAAAATATCACATCTCAAATAGAAGCACTTGAATTTCAAATTCTTTGTATGGTCATAAGTAATTGCATGTGTAAGCTTGATTATAAAAACTGACTAACTAGACAAATCCTATCAATAAAGGTATGCATAAATTACCAAGTGCTTGTTTGAAATGGTGTTTTGGAACAATTTTCCAGCTATCAAATTCATTTGAACGTTCAGTGACAAAACGAGGATGCAGGAAGCATACACCGCAGACACCAATTCTGTTAAGCCTATTTTCAAATATTTATCCAAATAAATACAAACATCATCGTTAAGCACAGTTATATTTGAAAGATTATTATCTATAACATACTCAGCAATTTCAGTTGCTCCCAAATTTCTAACTTGTTATTGGGTCTGCAAGCCATTGAAATAAAAATCACTAGACGAATAAATATGAATCAACAAACACAAAAAGAATTTAAACTTTAATGAGTTCAAACTGCTCACCTGTTTTTCAATTCTGATAGTAAAGTATCAATGTCTGTTTTTTTACATAAAGAATTTCTAAGATTTCCAATCAGAGATTTGACTGCAAATATATGACAGCAATTATGGAAACTTCACCAAGTAAAAATTGCATCTACGATAATATTTAATGACAACAAGTGTTACACAATGAATTTACTTGTTCCTTTGCAGGTCAACTGGGTACTTAAAAAGTGCTGTTGTTTTCTAAAGCAAAAACCGCAATTTTCAAATTTAAGCATTTAATAGATATTTTTGCGTGCAATACCTGGCGCATAATAAAAATTCAAGTTGTTCCCTCTCCTTGTATTCTTTCAATTTTCTCTCTGCGTAACATCCACAATAATAGATGCCTAAAAGTTTGAAATATATAAGTCTGTGCATGGATCTATGGAAGAATTTCTAAGTCATATTAAACCTCCGATAACGATTCCTGTAAAGATGAATTTTTTCCGATGTCTTTTGACAAAGTTCCATATGCCACCTAACATTTTCAAACGTCAATAAGCTACAGAACAGGTTCAAAACTCATATGAAGTTCTAAATCCGAGCACTCCCAATCGCTAATATAAGTCTAAAACGAAAACAAAGATAAAGATATCCAAAAGGATTTCTTTAACTTTTATAATTAATGGTAAAGAGTATTAAAACTTTTAAGTAAGATAGTAACCACAGTTAAAAACACAGTAGCGTTAGTTAAAATATTTAGGTCATCCGGCTGTTTTGAATGGACCGAAAAATTGAAACATTTTTTTTAAATAATTAATATTTACCAAATAATATGTTTTTATAATCGTAATTTATTTTATTAAATTAGATTATTAACTTCATTAATACCTTGTAACTTTTGTTCTAGACGGCCTTATCTTGTTTACTTGTAAACGCTCTTCTAAACGAAAATACAAAAAGAATTGTTCATTTACCTATCAGCAATGGCATTTAGCAGGCTTATACGTTGTTTGCCAGAAGCGAAGATGATTTTTGCTTATGGATCTGGGATGTTTCCACAGTTAAATCATGCTAAGACGCATAAAAATATGTTGGATCTTGTAATTGTAACTGATAATACACATGAATGGCACAAGCAAAATATAACGAGAAATTCTCATCACTATTCATTTTTGAAAGAATTTGGGGCAAAGGCTGTTGCTGCTGTACAAGAAAATTTTGGTTTGTTATAATGTAATAATGAAAACATTATTTACATTCTTAGAAATAGATTGAATTTGCAGGAGCACAGATTTATTACAACACCTTAGTAGAAATAGATGGCAGGCAGGTAAAATATGGAGTCATCTCCGAAAAATCACTAGTGGATGATCTATTAAATTGGAGGACGCTGTACGTGAGTGGACGGCTCCACAAACCTGTCCACTTTTTGATAAAAGATGTTAAATACAAAGCACTTGAAGAGGCCTTGGTCAAGAACATTCACAATGCTCTTCATACTGCCTTGCTTCTCCTGCCTCCAAAGTTTTCAGAAGCCAGCCTCTTCAAAACGCTGGCTAGCTTGTCCTATACAGGTGATTTCCGAATGCAGATCGGGGAAGATCAAAATAAAGTTGAAAACATAGTAGCACCAAACCTAGACAGGTATTTTCTATTCAATGTTTCAACATAATGTTTTTAGGGCATGCCAACTAGATTCCAGCCATTCAGTTTTGCAATTACACCTTTTCCAAGTTTATAGATAAGACAGCCATCAATCACAAAGACCTCATCCAAATGCAATCTATATTTTGGTTTAGGCCACAGCTTATTTTTCATTGCATTATTATGAAGGACTGCAGCTTTTGCAGTATTGTTCTGGCACTATGAATTACATGAGTAGCCAATCAAATTACTACATTTCAATTATTTTAGATTTCGAGAATTGTACGATGGACCCATAGAGAGATTCAGCCCACACTTGCACTGGCACAAATCCCAGGGTACCCTGGAACAAAGCAACGACCCTTTTTCCATACTCCATCATCTCAATTCACTCCCAATTACGTTACAGACGGCTATTAATAATCCAGAACGTGCAGAGCACTTGCTCGATTTGGCCCGAAACCCTTCCAAGTGTCAAGAAACTGTCAGTCTTGAATTGAGCAAAATAGTCAAAGAATCAAGTTGGAGCCAGAGTTTGAAAGGTATTTTCACTGCTGGCATCAGCAAGTCATTCTATTACAGCAAACGAAAGATTGAGAAATACTACAAATCTCTAAATCATCAGCACTAACCACATTGTGATGAATGTGACCTTCCTTTAAAAAAGGTTTAAATTGTCTTAGGTTGTGAAATTAAAATAAATCAAATTCAAACAGATTTTATTTCACTTCGTTCCAATTTATTTCATTCATCAGGTTATGTTGTCCGAGCATAATGTTATAATATAGTGGATTCTTGAAATCATGGGTGTGCATATAGAAACGTCTGTTGTTGATCGCGAAGTTTCCTGTCACCAGCTTAAACCTTTGCTTGGGAATTTCTAAGTGCTTTACCTCCCCTGGCTTGAAGGTCATGCATTTATTTCTGAGGAAAAAGTCATATAGCTTGGCTTCAAATAGCTTCTTTTTAGGATCATAGGTGATTCTGTGCAAACTTTTTCTTCTGATATAATTAATGCCAAATAACATAAACAGGAGAAGGGCGTCACTGATCACAACTAGAACCCCAGGATAGTCTACATCCATAATGTCATCTCTCTTGAAATTTTCAGGATGAAGGTATGAATAAATATTCCACCCAATTGCTAAGAGGGCACATGACGTTACGGAAGCATGAGACACACCAACATAATATCCGTTATTGTTTTCATAGACGATCTTTTTCCCGTCATATTTATTTTTTGGAAAGAATCTCCGAAATGACAGATCGAAGATACTTCTATTGCAGTTCTTCGTTATCGGCGGTATCACATCACGTTTAAATGCTGCAACAGAGCCAAATTTGATGGAATATCGAGCAAGAGAGAGCAAAACCGACATGCTGCACGCCTAACTTCGACCAAAACAACAAAATCTTAAAAACTTAAGGAATGCTCGTATATAAAACAAGGCATCCAAAAACAAGATATTTTTGTTAATTCTGCTGCTAATTAAATTTATTTTTTAAGTTAAAATTAATGGGCATTTACAATTTTAGAAATAATTAACCACCCTTTAACAAATTTCTAGTCTTCGGTATTCCAAAATTATAAAATAAATAACCTTGCAAATCTTTTTGCAATAATATCAATACGTTTTAATTTAAGTTCTGCCAGCCACAAACAAAATTGCTGTTAAAATAATTAAATGTCATTGAAGAAAGAGTTGAAAGAATCGAATATACTGTTATAACCCTGTGAAAAGACATTAATTAGTTTCTGTAATTAAGTTTATATTTTATTAATTTCGTGATATTATCTATTTTTTTGCTCAACGGCATATATTATTACTGCACAAACACACCACAAAAATACTGGACGTTGGTTGAAGAACATTCCTAATCAACATATAAGCACGCAACTGATCGTTATGCAATAACTGGCAACAGGATTATTACGTAAGAGTGGTATTACCTGTAAATACCTCACTTGTTAACTGAATATTTGTTGAATATATCTATCAAAAAACTCGGCATAAATTGAAGTGCAAGTTGGCTCAGAGGGTTTATGTTCCTGCGAGCGGCGATAAAGCAACAGTCGTTACGTGTCTTGTTCGCAACCCAACTAGAATCTAGGAAAGTTTTACCAATATTATTTCAAACCCTCAATTTAGAATAGTTGGCACAAAGTTTTCATTTAAAAAATTAGTCCCTTAGGAATGCCGGATTGATTATTGGCAACAAAATTCTGTTGTAACAATTCGTACGAAGAAAATTGAACGCAACCCTTTGAATGGTGTCGTTTATACTTGCGTTTGTAAAGCTTCCTTTCAAGAACATTATTTACATCATTTATTTCTTTGGAGTTCCAAATTCAATTTCAAGTCAAAATTAATTTTCGCACAAGATGATCGGCTCACTAATCCATTGACATCTGTTGTGGTGTTCCAAATTAATTTTCAGTCATTCCTAAAATCGTTAGGACATTTTCAGCGCTCAATTCACCGACTGGGAAATCATAGATCGGGTGATACAATTTGTGATGTTTCAGTCACAAATTCAAAGGTTGTTTTAGCTCTTTTGGACCGTTTCTAAACATATTCCGTTTCTTAATTCGTTGCCTTTTCTAACTTTCAAATGCATCCAGGTTTGTATTGAAACTTTATAATGCCTAGTTTCAGCCACTCTAATCTCGAAAACAATAATTATTTTCTAAAGTTTATGTTCCAAAGTTGGTCAATTTTTCCATGGTGTAGTTATACATCCCATTTTAATCATTTATCTCCCAATTAGTAGATGAAGATATCTTGTTTTATTATATATAAGGATTAAGGAAATGTATTTTGGAGGCTGTTACTTTCGTGATTTTATCTTACAAGCGGTTTCAGAAATTTGTTCCTTTTCTCATGGAGTTTCTTTCTATCTATCCACTCTTTAGTCGTCCTCGAAGCCCTCCGCTAAAATGAAACCGTTGGAAGGATTTCTTTTAGATCAGGTAACATCTTGAGAATCATGGTTTGTTTGCGAATAATGAAACCAATTCCGCTTGAACGGCTGTTAGTATCATGTTTAGCATTCCACATGAGAAGCATTTTTGTCGAGTCTCGAAATTGTACTCGCCAGAATCATTCACTCAAATGCCTGTAACATTTTTTTTTCTACAGTGTCTATAATAATTTAGGCAGTCTAAGGGTCTATTTAAGACTACCATGTTGTTGTTGTTTATTAAAGTACGTAGCTAGATGATTAGGACAATGCTACCACAACGGGATTCGAATCCTTACTGGCCTTACATGAGATGTCTCATTTGAATGAATGGAGTAAACCATAGTTTTAATAATATACAAGAGGGTGTCACCTTCCATTTTAGTTACTCATTGGATAACGAGGCCTTCTCATTTGATCCAAGTAATAACGATTATTACTCCGGATTATTGCGACTGATTATTACTATGGCTTCTTGAAGATTGAAAGCATGGAGGCTACTTTATGTGCGACGTAATAGGATCGAGCCAGAAGTAGCTTTCAGAGTAGACCTGGTTCTAACGCCCTGTAATCCAATTACGTAACAACATGCTACGACACCAGAACAACAACTTCTTAAATGTCATTGTACAAATTTATTAATCTCAAACTTATTAACAACAGCAACAAGTCTCAACAATACAATTAATTCCTTGTCAAGTAATTATAGCAAAGTGTGATAAACTTGGGGAGGAATCACCTTTAGAACTAGTGAGAGACGCGTGTCTCAGTTGGTTTTCTTCCGAGCGACTAGGAAGCCAATAAAACACATACAAGTGCTCCTCAACACCACACCAGTTCTTCATGGGGTCGTTAGGGGGGTCTCCAAGATTTCCGTGAAGTAGGATTGAATCAGTTAACTAGTTTCACTTCAATCAATTAATTTGTTTAACATGATAACCAACGAGAAAAAAATTTAAATAGATTTCAGCAATATCAGAAGCCTAAAGTACCATAGAAATACATAGAGCGTTGAAGTTATTGGGAATATTGCCATGCTGGCGAGATGTTTTTAAGATTGAATGAAAAAAATATTTAAAACAAATCAAGGGACTGAGCCAATGGGAGGTACGGATTCACCTCGACAGTTACGAAATTTGGCGTGCATGGATTTGCCATGCAAATGTGTTGCGAGTTGAACAAGTCGATCCTATAAAAGCTCTCCTATCGCATTGGACGATAAAGATAAATTTACCGAGGCTAGACTTTGAATAAAGTGGTCATACGTAAGACTTTTTTACTCGGCATTGGTTGTTCCTGCAGCAGTTTGAACTTGTTTATTATATAACATCGTTAGTTAATAGTTGATTTTAATGTTCGCACGATTGATTGAATTGCAAGTCGTTCAATCAACAGTTCAAGGTAAGACTCACAGCAATCGCATCTTCAAGAGAGGTGGGTCTACTTAAATTTTTTTTTTCTGCTAATACGGACCAATCGTCATCAATTATCTGGAAAATGGCTGCGTTGACAAAGTCGTGACCTGGTTAATTAATGAATTGAATTTAATGCAAGCGACCCATTTCTGGAATGATCGCGTTTCGTTGGTCAATGGAGATGTCGCCAAGCGTATTAAACATGTTAAGTGATTTCGTCTGTTGGTCGATCATTTGGATCACTTTAACTTAGTAACTTTATTTAACGTGTTGTTACGTCGAGGTTGTCATCACATGGAATGTTGTTTTTTTTTGTTATTGTTGATTCATTTGTTGATTTGATGTGCGGTAAAAATTATGCAATGAAAAATATTTTGAAAAAACCACATTTATCTCATTTTATGATAACTGATATAGCAA
The DNA here is from genome assembly GCA_011800805.1 of Hirudo medicinalis. Taxonomy (NCBI): domain Eukaryota; kingdom Metazoa; phylum Annelida; class Clitellata; order Hirudinida; family Hirudinidae; genus Hirudo; species Hirudo medicinalis. The sequence continues at coordinate 16,511 of MPNW01000249.1, read as the reverse complement.
TATAAACCTGTTAGTAGATTTTTTTAAATATTAATAATATTATTGTTGTAGTAATTAGTGATAGTATATAATAGTTATTTCAAGAGATCTGAGGTATGAATGTTGTCGAAGTAGGGCTTACGTAATTCTATCCCCTCACGGGATGTCGCATAGGTGTTGGAGACCTTAGAAATAACAACAACATTAATTGGATGTCAGAGGTTATTATTATTGTTGTTGTTGTTATTATTCGTGTTGTTTGTGTTCCAAGTCCACTCCAACTATGCATGGTAAAGAATGGAATGCGATAAAAAAAAAACCTTTTCCTAATGTTTTGAATTAACCAAAACTGCCGGCGTCCAACATCTGGTGTAAATATTGCTTAACTTGAACACGATTATACTAAATGAAAATAATTTATAAAAACAATAAATAAACAAAATAAATGGTGGTAACGCGTAAATTATATTAAAAAATAAATCGTAACAACAAATAAATCGGAAAGAGTTTATAACTAAGAAACATTCATAACTAAGTCATCCTACCTGACAGTGAACCCTAAAAGTCGTTCTTAAGACTTTCGTAAAGCCATGAGACAATGAACCTGGCACCCACAAGGCATGATTGAGGTTCAGCATGTGGTAGATTTTTTTTATCGTGGTAAAATCTCCTTAATAGGATAGTACCACCTTTTGCTTGGAGTGGAATCTGTTCGAATCCGACGTACGTATTAAGCACTTCGATGCGATTATCGGCTGCAAAGATAATTTTAATTTATTGGATTCGTGCGCTGCTTGACTTATTTCTCTGATTGAAAATCAATCAACAATTGTTGATCGTTTTTTTTTATCGTGAAATTATATTTTTTTATGATGATTTGTTTTAAGACTGCAGTGTGGGGATTTTAAGGAATATTTATTTGTTATCGAAATATCTAACTGACTAATTTATCGCTTCTTCATTCGAAAATTGGTTGACCCAGAGGATTGATGGCCAAGTGATGGGCAAAAGCCAACTCAAAGGCAGCGACATTTGGTACCTAACTCCATCCCAAACTCTATCTCTACCCCTAACCCTCACCCTCAGAAACCTGGAAGTGTCCCTAGAACTGACAAAAGTCGTAGCCAGTGAGTTAGCTTTTGCCTGTCACTTTTCCAACCACCTAGAGTGCATCGGCTAAAAGATAATATGTTAATGAGCTCCAAAATCAATCAATCAATCAATTCAATCAATCAATTCTACTGTTCTTACACTTGACTTCAAAAGTTGGAGTTTTAAATCCTAATGCTGATGTTGCTAACAACTTGATGCTTATTTAATGCTTTGTACTGTTTGTCTCATTTCCCTTTACTTTCATTTATAAGACTTCCAAATAAGGCATGATGGATAGATAGTTGGCTGGATGGATAGATAAAAGCTTGGATCGATGAATGGATGGATGGATGAATGGATGGATGAATGGATGGATGAATGAATGAATGAATGAATGAATTAATGCACGGACGGATGAATGAAGTGATAGGTAGATGGATGAATGAATGGATAGGTGGATGGATGGATGAATGAAATATCGGTGTTGTGTTCTTAAGGCTTCGACGAGAACAGGGTGCCTGATTTATTTTGCAAGAAAACAAACATTCCCCGTTGTTCATCTCACTTTAAAGCCGAAGAATTGAATGGAAGAAATGAATTGATAAGATTGATAAGCATTGATAAACAAATATCCAAGCTGACTATTCATTGTCATAATTTATTCGTGAGGTCATCCATCTAATGAGGCCGTGATATATTCATTGTAAGAAGTTGAAATTATAATAAATTATTATAATCAGGTGTAGTTATAATATCCTACTATTACTAATATTTCAATGCAAAGATAAATGCGCCTCCTATTGACACAAAAATTATTCCTGTCAGTCTCGGATTTTGGGTGGCATCGTGAATTGACAGATGAATGAATGGATGTATGGATGGATAGATGGATGAATGGAAGAATGAATGGATGGATTAACGAATGAATGGGTAGTAGTTCCTAAATGACATGCTGGAAGAATAGCATCTGCATTGTTTACGAAAGTTGACTGAGGGTTGGATTATTTATTATTTGCGACGATGATGATTATGATTTTTTTATTTTATTTTATTACTATTACTATCATTAAAAGGACTTCACAGAGTGCATGTAACCACCTGAGTTCATAATCGTCTGAATCTGAGAGCTGGTCAAATAAACAAGGTGGATTAAGATCAACAAATCAGTCCAGGTGATATAGCTAGTTCTAATTGATCTCGTATCGGTTCACGTGGACAGGTGAGTGTGTCACCTGTGAAACACGATCTCCGTCATTCCACTTTAGTTGGAGATGGAGAGCTCAATGGTGTGACCAATCACATCCACTTAACGAACAAATTGGGTCACGAAGGTGATGATTTAAATCCTCTTCTTCCTTATCTCCTATTGGTCGTAATTTATAGGTCACGCTTGTTTCAGTTTTCATCTTAAGGAGTTTGTAATGGTATTTTTAACTAACGGAACTTTTGAGAGCCTTGTGTATACGAATACGATGTGTAGGAACTCTTTAATTGCTCTATCATTTATATAGCGCCAAAAGATTGTTGGCAACGTGACGGGCAAAAACCATCTCACTTTTGATACCTAATGCCATCCCTACCTCATGACCCTGGAATTTTCTGTAGAACTCACTAAAAAACTCACTTGCTGCCTGTGAGTTTTTTTATTATTATTATTATTATTATTATTATTATTAATATTATTATTAATGAACATTAATTAGTCCAATTCTTTTTCTCATTTTGTTTCTTTTTTGGCACTTTTGTAATTTTCTTCTTTCAGCAGCTGATATTACTTTATGACGTTATTTCATGATATCACTTTCGATCTTAAATTAGAATCTATTCCAACCACTCCTTAAGATATTTGAGCCACAATTCTTTCGCCCTCCGAAACATGTTTGCCTCTTTCGGTTTAACGTTTGCTAAAATATATTGTTTGGCTGCTATTGTTATTATTTGTTATTGTTATTATTTGCATTATTATATATCGTTGACTTTAATTGCATTATATATATATATAATCAAAAATTATTATTTCCATGATCATCATCAATCATCATCACTATCACCATCATCATCATCATCATCAATAATAATAATATTATTATTGTTACAAATGTTAACAAGTGTTAACTGTCTTCAGCACAACAGTCAGCTTGTAATATTTGCACCTCTGAAGTGTGAATAGAAATTCCTGTCAGCTGATTGGCTGCTTTCATAAGGATTCCTTGCATTCGTGGATGCTTGGAAGGTTGAAACCAACTCCACGGGAGAGAAGCTAATTGACATGACCTCCTCCACATCTGTGACGTCACATCCGCCTTGGTGACAACAACGACGACGACGACGACATCTAGCGATAATTAGAGCTATGATTTCTTGCTGAAGTCACGCGGGAAACTGACATCCATTGATAATTGACGGAATCGAATCTGCTAGTGAATTTATAATTAATTACAAGATTATTAAGAAATTGTTTGTAATAATTTTAAATTCATTTATATTTCAAACGACGACAGCAATAGTTAATTCGTACGAGGTCGTATGAGTAGCCTCGAAAAAAAATGTCGCTCCAAAGTTCCTCGAATTTAGTTCCTGAGGAGGCAAAATATCAACACTGATTAGTTTATTTCGAAGACTCAACATTTTTATTGTAATTTCCGCCAACTTAGATTAGTTTTTTTTGTGATCGAACGATGTTGTTGTTGTTGTTGTTGTTGTTGTTGTTGGTGAGATGCTGATGAGATGCGAACATGAGACTTCCTTCTCGCATGTAGGATTCACTTCCCCTCAATAATTTATACTCATAATTTGATTCAAATAGCGGAACACTTCATAGTATTAGATATTTTTTTATTATTAGTTAGACGCCATTGTATTGTAAATAAATATTTTGTACGCCTTCATTTTTATTTATACTTAATTACACTGCGATTACTTAAAACATTAACAAAGAAAGATATTTGTTTGTAAATGTATTATTTATTGATTTAAAAATATTTTACGTAAGCAAGAACCTTCAAGAATCATTTGAACTCTCGTTACTTAACAAGTTGCTCAATCACAACCGGTCACGCATGCACGATTCTTTGGCGCCGTGTCTTCTGCAAGAGACATGCTTGCCGAACGTCATTACACAATGGTGACAAATAACATGGCATCTTCCAAATATAATAAATAAATGAATTAATGTTTATTCATCGAAGGATGGATTCATACATACAGTACAAAGTAACATACAGGCCTACTTGCAGGTTTACTCAAGCACATATACCTGAGTAATAATACCTGTACATAACAGCTAGCGAAGATTAGTAATATTACCGAAGCAACTGATACATGCTGAATGGTGATTAAGGAATTGATAATCTACAGAATAATACAATTTTTTACATTTGAATTTTCATTGTTCACTGACTCAGTAATTAATTTAATATTATTATTAATTATAATTTATTTATGGATGTCTTTATTTGAAGACATTGCATTGAAAAGGAGAGAAATGTCCTACAGCAAACTGGCTACATCAGGAGAGTGGATATTGAGGCTGACATTCATGCTGATGTTATTAAGGAGCATTTCGTCAGCCCCTGTCATCAACAGAAGTTTGTTTTAATTTTTTGAATAGTAATTATAATAGTTATTTCATCCATTCATTAATTTCATAATTATTTTTAAAATAATGTTTCGTATTTATGGTGATTTAACATTAATTTTATGATCAATCGTGTTGATTACTGAGGTTCACATTACGCATGCCCCTCATTCATTCCTTAAAGCTAAGAAGTCCTCTGAGACAAATGGACGTTTTACATATTTTCATATCATGAGTGAATCATAACTCCGCCCCTTGGATGAGTCATAGCAACCTCAGTCGAGTGGACAACCATTCAAGCGTAAATTCTTCATCGGTCTTGGAATGGAAAAGGATAATTATTACCTGGAAGATGACGACGACGATGACGATTAAGATGACGTCATTCGTTAATGTTACCGAAAAAGATTTTTTTGTGGAAAGCAATTGGTCCAACATTGACTTGTTACTTACAAAACAGCATTAAAAATGTCACAACGCTAACATTATAATATTACAACCACAATATAAAATTGTAGAAGTATATTTATTTATAATATTCATTTTAATTATTTTAATTATTTAATATACTAAGTTTGTTTTAATTTCAGATCCACCTCTCATTCTGACCTCTAATCCTGTCTCAGTAGAAATCGACGAGGGAAAAACCATAAAGCTGGAATGCCCGGTCTTCTCCCAACCACAAGCCTTCATCCTTTGGCAAAAAGATGGTTCAAGCATTAACCAGGGCTGGTTGAAGTATAGGGTGGCAGGAAATAACCTCAGGATAAAAAACGTCACAAGAGACGATGAGGGTTGCTTCACCTGTTTGGCAGTCAATGGATTCGGATCAGTGGAAGTCAGAATCCAACTGAAGGTTTCATCAGGTAATTTGTTTGTTAGATTTGGATGGATGGGTCAATGGATGGATGGATGGTTTGAACATGCGATTTTATTGCAACTTAACTTGTTTTTATTTTTTTAATTTGTTTAATTTAAATTGGTTTAATTGAAACAAATTCCGATTTATTAAATTACATTATTTTGACGATAACTTCTGCGTTAATGAATTGCTGTCGGATGAATAGGGATCGCAAATATTTCTTTCATCACCTTTGCATCTTTGAATTTCTCCGCCTCCCGTTCTTTTGTGACGTTATTATAAATTGTATTAATGGCAAGACAATAGTTGTTGTTGTGATTCCATTGCTTTCCATTGTAATATTTATAAAATAATGTCGCAAATAGCGAGCTCTGGCATCAGAACATTTCTTGAATTTTCATTACGCTAAACTGTTCTCCAGTTTTATTGGGAACTAAATTTGACGCAAGTTGAGTTTAAGAACATTGTCTCACTTTCTAACGACTGTTACAAGTGATTAGTTAATGTTGTGAAGGGAGCTTTGTCCACATTTCATCCGATATTTTTGAATAATGTAATAGTAACATTAATGTGAAATAAATTGCATCAGTTATTAGATGGTGATGATTATGCCATTAAACTTATAATCCGTACGAAGGAGTTAAACAAACGCTAATTCTTGGCCTCTCGATTCTGTTTGTTTTATTTATCCGACAGGTCATTCTTGGCACCTGAACCAATTTCGAAGATTTAATTTAAAAACTTTACTGCCATCATCATCGTCGTGAACACGATCATCATAGAAATTTTCCGGCAATGCACAATCACTTAACTTAAGAAATTCTTGTCTGATCATCAATGAAAATGTCTTTCTATGATATTTGTGATAAGAAGGTAGCAGAATATGGGCATGGATAACAAGAATATGGCATTCCCGGGTATAAAGACCCATTAAATCAAGAGGAGAGGCTTATCAAAGACTTATCTTCTATTATTTCCATTTATTCCTTCACTCTCACGTAAATTAAACAGCATTCTGCTTTTTGGATCGTCGGTTTGGCTTTATCTGTTTTCCCTAGAAGCAGTGCCACAAACATAATTAGAAGTTTAATCAACAACAAACATCCCAGTTTTATGCTGCTTAGTTAAGTCATAACTCGTCAGAGTTACTCGACCAATCATCCTAAATTGTCAGAACATTTGTTGACCTGCCCTCAATAAATTTTCTCGGATCAATTGTCCTATCGACCAGTAAGTAACGAGCCCGATTGCTAATCTTACGCACTAAGAATTATTGTTGAAAGGTTGGTCATAATTTGCATCAACTCTTGTAGTGTAAATCCACACAGCTCGCTTAGTTGAATAACTTTTTATGGAGATTTGTTGGCAAGTCACTTACTACTGCTCATCTTGTACTTAATTTTAATCTGTTGCATTACATCAAAAGTTAATTATATTAGGCATAGATACTAAGGGATTTGAAACCGTTTCAGGTAGCAGAAAGCTCGAAGAAGATACAAACAAAACATTCGGCCATCCATCAGACCAGGGCCTCTCTACTATAAACGGATCAACAGCCGAACAACTCGAAGAAGAAATTGGCAGTTCGATCCGGTTTCACGGAGATACTACTGATGCTTTTGTACCTCTCCAGGATCACAGGAACTCCTCCGTGAATTCATATAATCTTCAATCTGAAGAAACATACATCCTTATTGCTACAGGTGTGGTGTTCTTCGCCATAGCTGTCTGCCTGATAGTCCTTGTTGTCTTGCTTCATCTTACCTACGGATTGCCATGCTGTGCCAACAAATCCGCCGATTCAAAGCTGTCTCCAAGTCGATCGAAACATCCGCAAAATTCATGTTCAAAATACGACGACGAGAACGTCTCATCATCGGTGTCCCAGTTGCTAGTTTCGTCTTCTTCATCCCTCGAAAACAACCACAGAATCCGAGACCCCTCAAAGTGGTTCCTCCTAGATGCTGCCACTTTGGCAAACGAAGATCGAAGATCAGGAAGCTTGAAGTTTTAACTGAGTTGTACTTGATTAAAGGTGTAATTTAAGTTTGAAAAGATTTCAACGTCCTTCACGCGAAAGCGATCAGCTCGACTTCAGAGTCGGAAATTGTTGAGATTTTATAAACTCCAACTTACTTTTTTGCGACCAATGATGTGAATGTTATTATATGGATTCGAATATTGATTTGGCTTTAGCTCGCGATATTTACCATATTTTTATCTGTTCCAAAATTTAATTTTTGTAAAATATATTGTCACTAGGACATCATCACCAGGCAAGAATTAATAACAATTCAAAATTCCAGATGTAATCAACTGAACCTCCTCAGGATTTGTGCCAAATTCCGGTGCTCAAAATAGCTTTAATTCCTTTTTCTTGCTTTCTGTTAATGACACAATTTCTATTCATATCTTGAAATGAAGCTTTTCTCTGAAATGTCATCTTCACTGGTGGCATAATCAATGGAAGCATCAGCAGTAAACTGAGCTGGACCTACATCTCTTCGGATTTTTCTTTCTTCGGAAAATTTTAATTTCTCCTTGAAAGTGTTGAGCATAAAATCAGCATCTTTCTGTAAAAATATAAACATGCAACAATTTCAATATCAATTTTTACTCATTACAAAAATAAAAAATATTCATGTCAGTGAATAAGAACTGAGCTTCCAAATAAATAAATATCACCTGCAAAATATGCACTCCATTCATTGTCATTACGACTAGTTCCTTAAGCGAATCACAAGTCAGGTCGACAAGGTCGAGTCCCATGATCGGATCGTGAAATTCTCGGGAACTCGAGAGAACAAATTCAAAATTTGTATCATAGTTGATGTCTGCCTTTTCATTTTTGGAGCATTCAAAAACTGAATCATCACTAGAATTCTTTCTCTGAGCAGTCGACAGATTTGGGATTGCAGGGATGTTGGACTTCGTCTCCGAGCCATCCAGCATGAACGCCGGTAGGGATGCAACGGATGAAGTGGAATAAGGGTGCTTGTTATCTCGACACGAGTTTGGTAATAAAGATTGCAACTGGGCTGCAGAGCTGATCCTCAGTTGTGGCCTTTCGACCTCAGATTTTGACTGCTCATCATTCGAGGTATCTGGCTGGCCTTTGGTTGCTACTTGATGCTCTTCTTGTCGTCCCAGTTTATAAAATAGTAGTTTCTGTTGAATAAAAGTTTGATACTGTCACTCACAAAAGTAAATATTTGATAATTACTAGTATATTATTTATTTATTTAGGCAAATATTTTAAGTGTCAAAGTATCCATGGAAGTATGTAAAAGGCACTATGGCTATCTCAATCAATCTAAGACATGAGAGCGAACAGGATCTAAAAAGTATTTACATATGGGTTAATATAAGCTTTGATTGAAAAGAAAAGTTTTAAGATTGGTTTTGAATGAGGCAACTGTTTCAGATGACTTAACATAACTTAACCAATATATATGGAATAATTGCTACTCGCTTATTACATTTGATATTCCTTCATAAATTTTAATTAATTCGAAGAAGCCATTTGAGGGTCACTTGTCCATAAGAACCAAGCATGATCTCCATCTCCCCATCAAAATCCACATCCCCTACAAGACTGCAGGTGATGCAGTCGAACGAGTCACTCCCTCGGAGGGGTGTCAAACTGTTGAAACCGGACTCAAAAACTCCCCTTGCAACCAAGGCCTCTTCGAAAGCACTTGTGATTAGAATATGAAATTCTGAAATCTTCGGTGGATTTTCAGCATCTGCAAATTATGTGACCTCCTTTAATCTCCAGTCATTTGGATTCACTGTCATGTTCAAAAGATTAACATGGGGTTGTGTCGAAATCAAAAACATTTTCATCGAGAATCAATTTAAGATAAAACCACAAAAGTAGGAACTTAAATACAACTAAATGTTATTATTATTAAATTTTATTATTTATTGAATAATATCTATTAAAACTATCAGTAAAAGTTCTTTTAAGTTCATGACATCCAAATAACATAATTTAAATAACATTGGCCATAACCTCACTTGCATTGAAAAACATTAAAGCATTTTGAGACTAACTATAGGGATGTATAGTGAATATTTGAACAGAGGTGATCATGCTGTCCTGTTCGTAAATGTGACTCTTTTGAACTTCTGCAAGTCAATGTTAACATTTAAAATATAATTAATAAAATTTCATCAATAATAACAACAAAAACAACATACTTGTTATTAATATTATATTAACCAAAAAATTTATTGTCTAATTATTTATTCTATATAAATGATCTTGGCTCTGATGCTAGTGAAGAGACTGATGACACTGTAGATCTTCAAGACCTAGTCATACGGATATCAATATAGAATATATGCCAATTCTCAGCATTCCTCATCCATCACCTGCCTCCGAACCCGATCCAAAGTTGTCGAAAAGATATCAACGATGCTGGTAGACTTAACTTGCCAGCAGGCCAGAGGGCCGCATTCACGATCGCCTTTCTATCTGAAGGAGGGTGGGTTAATTTGACGACGCCACCTCGTCCGTCGAGAGTACTTGGCTGGCTTGTAAAGAAATACGACAGTCTGTAGCAGTTGAAATCAAGAAGATGTTTACCCCACCAAAACATTCCACATTGCACAGGGATGGTAAAATTGTTCCTAACATTCTAAAAGAGAACAAAGAACATCTGGGAATTCTTGTTTTAGGTATGCCCGAATATGAACTAGGTAAACTTCTTGGTACTCCTGTCATCACCAAAACTATAGGTGAAAAGCAAGCAAAAGCCATGTTTGCCATGGCACAGCAGTAGGGTCTTGTAAATCATGTTTGAGCGTCAGTTTTCGACACTCCAGAACAAGAGTTAAAAAAAACTGCATATCAGTAATAGAGCATTGAAAGCCAAAAGAGATATTGCTGTACAGTCTCTGAAATGAATTCTCATCTCTAGACAAAATCAATTTTCTTGCATGATGATTGTAGAGAATGTGCAGAGCTTGTGCTACTGCTTTTGGGAGCGAGGTGCGCATCGGACATGACCGATTCAATGCACGTTGGATGCTGTCAGTCCTATATCCAGCAAAAATGATTGCTTTCGGTAATCAAGTGGAATATGGCAAAGATGTGCTTCACAAACTAGAATAATTTTTTTAACACCCTGTTTTATGTAGAAAAATGGCTCAATCTTCAGTTATGGCATGAGTTAAATAAATACAAGAAGCATGAACCAATGAATTGCAAATGTAGCGATTAAAGCACTTGAAAGACTCTTCTGGCGTTTAACCGAAGAGTGTGCAGGTTTTTTGTCATTTTCAAAACGACTAAAAGACGTTTTAGTCAGTGAAAATCTAAACGTTTAAACCATTTAAAAAAAGGACATCCACAATTTTCAGTCCTTAATGAACTCAATTAAGTTCATTAGCCTGATCTTAGATAATGTTCCACAGCTTGCAAGTCTTCCTGGCTTACAGTACCTGTGTCGTTGTGGAAATCCGATCCAGATTACCGAGAGTCATTTTAAGATGATAAACGATCCATCCGAACGATCCATTAAACTAATTCAAGATTTCACCAAAAGTATCACCAACGATGCAACACAGAAACAGTATTGCTGCTTAATACTTTTGACGGACGTGGACAGGGGCTAAAACTTTACAAAATATGTTAAAATATGGTTATTTATGAAGCTTATGTTCTCTTATGTAACAGCTTGGGAGGGTGCAATTATAAAAATTTATTCCCTAAGGCCGACCCTCGAGTTATTTGATTTTAGTTTCTTTTGCGGCTTTAATGTTCACGTTTAAGGTATTTTGTTGAATAACATTTCTATAAATTTGCAATGAAAAAAAAAATGGTTAAACAAATAATTAGTAACAAGAATTGAGTTCAAGAGAAAATGGTGAGTCACCATTCTGAAACAGATCCATCAAGTAGACAGACACTCTCCCATCCTTGCATCCAACTACTGACAATCTCTTTCCTATAGAAGGCAGGTTAAGGCATTGCATGCTCGTCACTCTGTCGGCATGAAATTATCATTACGAGCTATATTATTACTTAATATCGCATGTACAACTATACTTACATTTATTAAGTGACTGCGATAATAACAAGTAAATTAAAATCTTTATTTAGTGAATTTCATGGTAAATATATCATTTCTCAAGACAAATTTAAACAGTGCTTGATTTAAAGGGTGGCAGACAGGTTTCTGACATCACAAACAACATGGAAATAAAATTAGAAAATAAAGAAAAAATTAATTTCATTACATTCCGGGCGGTGAAGCAAACTCGACGAAATACTTTTGAACATCAACTTCAGCAAAAGAGCTGGAAGGACACTCCTGAAACATAAAACAATGTTGTTTAAAATCTGAAACATTAGAAATTTATAAAACTCATAAGAATTTATGTTAGAATAATGTATAATAATGTATAAGAAGAATCACTTAACAGAAACATTGCAAACTAACATGATACTTCTCTTCATCATCATCATCATCATCGTCATCGTCCTTGCCATTGTCATCATCTTCTGAAACTGTCATATATAAGTGGATCTTTTCATCTCCCCCAGAGATCAAGAACACTGTATCAAGAGGAGTTGTTGAATCCTCACTGTAAATGCTAAAAAAGTTAAAACAGTTTAATTTGTAATCAAATTAATAATTATTAATGTGAAATCAATAATAATGTCTTTGTTGCTAATAAAGTTATCAGTAGACACTTGCTCTGTATGGTAGAGCTGATAGGGCAGGAAGCCAAGTTCTAATGTGTTGCAATTCTCTGCATGAAGACAAAGGCTTATTTTTATGTATTACATAACTGGTAAATTTTGGCCAAATGGGTTGCATTCCTGCATGCGGCGGTAATGGCAACAATTGTAATGTGTCGTGTTCGAAACCCAGCCTGCATTGCCACAAACAACCTTGGGAATGAGCAATGCATAATTGGTTAACAAAAAGCACCTTAGATGCCATGCATATGGCGTTAAGTAAATGAAGTACACAAATCCTCTAAAATATAAATCTCAATTTATTAAATTTAATTTTAGTTTTTAAATGTTAGGAATAGATTCAGACAAAGTATTAAAATATTAGAAACATTCAAAGTAAAAGTTTGAGTTCATAATTTTTCATTTCATATCTCAGGGTAATTAGTTTCCCTCTAATGTAAAGAATTAATCTGCAGCATCAACAGCTATCGCAAAGCAAGTTTTGAAATTATTAAACATATGAAATTACTTCAGAAAAGCTTTTCAAACAATAAACAAATTTAATTCTGAAAAATGGCAATAAATACGAGCAATACTGCTGCCACAATTCACTCCAAACTCAGAGTATATGTTGAAGTAACTGGTCAGAGACTTCCCTGATGATTCTCTTCTTTGCTGAATTTAAAGGAAAAATTATAAACTTCAAAGTTGAGATGAAAAGCAAATAATATTAAAGTTACAAGCAAATCATCTCCAAAGAATGGCAATTCAAAAACTTTACTCTTGAGACTTTGACAAAGATAATTCCAATAATTGGAGTTTCTGGTTTTTGATTTAGAGAATCAATAGCCATTATTTCGGTCTCAGCTGAAAACACATAACCAGTTTACGTTCAATTCAAATTAAGTTTGTTCTGCATAAAATGTATTTACCTGGAATGCAAGTAAAAGACATACACTTGGAAAACGGCAAAACATTTTGAAAGCCTACGCACATGATATTTCCTTTATGAGGCGCCACTAATAGAGTATTACCGATGTGCTCCAGATAAAACTTCGTCAAAGTGTAAACAGTGCATTGTGAGTCCAAACTGCAGTAATGTAACTCTTGAAAGGCAGCACAAGAATGACGAAAACCAGTTTTATTCATATTCGCAGATCATTCTAAACCATTAAAGGCGAAAAAGGCACCAACAAACAGAATCGTGCAACGTGCAATCGTCAAAAATACGTACATATATGTTACTGGAGTTCACTTTTCATTAAATGCAATTGATTAAATATTTTGTAAAATAATTGAAACGGTCCTCATAATTTATTTTTATAGAGTTATGCGACTAAATATGTTGTCTTCTTGATAAACGTAAATGTAAGCTTGTTAGGAACTAATTGCTTAAAGCACTCGTTTTCAAGTCTCTCACATTCATACCTGCCTTTCACTCGCACTACACACATTCCTGCTAGGCACATATTCCGCGGGCTCAGATCAGCAGCCAGGGGCTCCCTCGTCAAATCGTTCGACGTGCGAGACTGGATGGCAGGTCTATAGATGTTGTTGGCCAGCAGATCTGGAATAGATCGCCCTTTCGATTACCAACACTGATCCAGCCTGATTTCACTCCGCCCTCAAAACCTTCCTCTGCATAGAAAGATTCCCTCTATATTAGTGGTCTTGAAGTTTCTTCTTTTGCCACTTACGCCACTCTAATTAAACTCTGCATCGTCATCGTTATCGTTAGCAGTAGTTCTCAACCCGTTGGCCGTGACA
>MPNW01000248.1:130663-146023 GCA_011800805.1 Hirudo medicinalis | reverse complement strand
TCAGCGATGACTCAACCAAGCAAGCATTTTGTTTGTGGACATTCTTTTTGTCCTGACTGGCTGTTTAAGAAGCTACGCCAGGGCATTCTTCCCTTCTCTATCTCCTACTCTTCCGGCTAAGTTGATATGCCGCTACTCCAGCAGTTATGTTGTCAGTCGGAGCATTGTTGACGTTGCTGTAAATATACTTTGTAGCGAACGCGTCTTCGTCGTCGTTGTCGATACAGTAAGAGAAGCAAAAACTAATGTTCGTTATAATATTTCACAAGTACTTTCTCTTCTCTGAAAATAAGCCTATAGCACCATTCTTATTTTCTGAAATAAAATAAAGAGCTCATCAAATACGCAGGTATTTTTTTTTCGTTGTGAAAGCACGATGTTAGAGCCAATGCCAAACACCGGTAGTTCGGCATTTTGGAATTTAGTTACAAAATGTAGCTCTTTCCCTTATTGCGGCTCCTCCCTCACGCATCCTTGTGATTTGTGGTTTTTAGCGGCAGCCGTTCCAACGCCAACCATTCTAAACTGTGCTGCCAGACTAAGGTAGAATAAGTAAGTTATAGTTTTGTTTTAGTCTCTTTTTAAAATAAGATACAACTATAATAAACTAACTGGTCGTATTTACCATCACAATAACATTTCGATAGATTCTAAATGTCTTAACATCCCTCGTTCCATTCCTAAAACGAGGTTTTATCGAATTATCATAGAAATTTTGGCTTTATAAAAAAGGCAGAAATAATTTTTAAAAATTAGACCCTTTTTGAAGCCCCTCCCAAATAAATATTAACACTGAAATTAATAACTTGACACGTTTCTATGTTGACATCCATAAATTTGATGCTGCGATATTTTGCTGCTAGTTTGTAAAAGATTGGTTTCATAATTTCGCAATGGTTGCACCTGTGAAGATGATATTTATATTATTTAATGCCAACAATAATTTTTATTTATAATAAATGTAAATACAAGGATTACATTAATGAATGGCGTCAGAGTTAGTAAAGTAAGCTAAATTTGACTGACCAGGAAGCAAAAAATTTTACAACAAGGAATCCATTCGACAACTCTTGAATGGCTTTATCGAAACATTCGTCACTCTCTATTACGAAAACATTTCTTCGATGTTGAGGCATCGTTAAGCTTTCAGAAGTGACGTCAGATTCATTTGCCGATATATTTTACAAATGTTTATATGTTAGTCACGTCACAATACTTTATTTATTAAAATAACTAAATTTGATAATGTACGCGAGGAGTGTCTCTAAATGGATAAAGGAGACAGATATCGGCGTTCCGCAATGAGCGGCTGTGGTTCTTTGACTCTAAGATAAGCACTTCGAGACAGAAGTCTTGAGAAGAGGCCCTGCCAATCAGGAAGCACGTTAAAATTAAGGAGGAAAAATAACTCAAATTTAACCTAAATTTGCAAAATAAGATATAAATAAAATATATAAATAATTCAAGTAAAAATAAATATGCGTCTAATTTAACAATCTACATTAATGCCTGCAATAAATCTAAACAAATCTTAACAACACAGTGCTAATAAAAAGGTTACAAGCATAACTCTATAATTTTAGCATAACTCCCAAAATATTGAACTGATCATAGTAAAATTTGGAATTAATATATACATTAAGATATACACTTGTGCACAGTCTCTTTTTGATTGGACAAATAATGCTTGGAAATTCATCCTAATTAGGCCATGGGAAAAGGTTACAAGCACTTTACAGTTACCGACAAATATCCATTAGTAAATTTTTACAAACTTCCAAAGAATCACATTATAACACTTGCTTCGCAAAAATATGTAAATGGTATTTTAGTTTATAACTTTTTTATAGCTTATTTTAGCAAATATTATTTTTATCATGGATAGAAACAGGGACGACGTCATTTGGGGTGGGGGGAGAGGGATAGTCGAAACTGACGTCCCCGGACTTCTCGAAATGTGTACATTGAAGAGTTAGATTTCAATTTGGCATTTGATGTAGCGCATCGATTGACATACAAAATAAGTGAGCCACTCATCAAGGAGAATCACCTTACCAGCCCTCACTAAGTCATGCCTGCTCCTCAGATCGGCTAGTGATTTCTTTTTATCTGAACAGTATATATGAAACTCTGAGACCATAGCATATACCGTCCTAATCATCTAGCAAAGAAATGGACGTTAATTAACAACCGACCACCATAGCATATTGTTCATGCATTCCGTTGACTATTCCATCAACTTGCCGGTACTACATTCGTTCGCGATTGTTATGTAGTAAAAATCTTATTAACAGTAATTTCTTGGATTCGCAAACATCTCGTTAAGTTTGATTAGTGTAGGCTTTGTTTCTTTCAATAGTTATTTGTTTTATTTATCTGAGTAGATACCTAAATAATCATTCCGAGCAAGTTGTTAGGACAACCATTTGCCTAACGCTCCTTTTCAAGGCTGATTACATGAGCCGCTTTGACACATCAGGGGATTGTGTCACTCTTGCTTCGATCGTCGCCCTGAAACCTGCTAAATTAACTTGCCAAATATGTTAGATTTATGGTTAGTATTTTTTCTTTTGTCCTAGATGCAATGTCAAAGAAGGCAACATTGCACAAGGACTCTTGTTTCAGTTGTCAACATTTTGGTGCCAATATTGTGTGACCTGGTGAAACCAGTGGGAACATTATGTTTGTTGACAATCGATTTAAAAAGTGGAAGGATATGACATTTCTAGAGCAATTAACCCTCCTAGAAATCTCTGAAATTGGCAAATTCAAGTCTTTAAAGGCTTTTATCTGTACTTTTTCAATATCATTAAGTCTCTTTCCAGAGCCCATCTATAATAACATAAACTGGTAGGCACACATCGAAGAAATTGCTCTGCATATCATATCTGCATATATATTCGACAATATATTCACTGCCATGCTCATCATCTGAACCTAATCAATATGATTAAAAATATATCAGATATTGTTGACATGTTTTCCATCTTGCAAGTGATCTAGGTGTTCTTACCAGTTAGTGGACATGAACTGTTTCTTCGACCACGAGTTGAGGCTAACTTAAAATTTATTGAACTTGAGAAATTGGCTGAAACCTGATGGTGTTACTGGTACTGCTCGATAAGCAAAGAAAAACTTGGGATTGAAATTGTTAATGTCCCAGGAGCCTTATCATTGAAGAATATTGATAAGTTGGTGACAGCAGAAGCTCAGGGGTTACTGACAAGAATCCATTCAATGGCATTTCTTTACAGTTTGCTAATGGTTGAAAAGTTGCTTGGAACATTCAAATCAGTCTGAAGAATTGCATAACTGATCAGTTGATTAACTGCTGAAATATTCATAGATTCAACTAAAAGAGATCTGCTGGCCTATTGCAACACAGACACTTGGGCCAGCATGGTGAATGAAGCTGGTGCAATAGGATTTCAAATTGGAGTCTCACTGAATGACCACAATTGTAACAGGCCCAAGAGAGCGCAGGTGATATCCAAGAAGTTATCCGACTATTTCATGCTTTCAACGACTGGTAAAAAGATGAATGAAACTGCTCAGGAAAAATGTGATTCAATGCTCTTTCTTTAAAGCATCCTCTTTGCATATATAGACAATTTTGTTTCTGAATTGGATGATAGGTTCGCAATCGAGTGCAATGTTCTGAAGTGTGTCAGCATTGAATCCAAGTTCAAACACTTTTTATATTACCCACATCCTTCAATTCATCTCAGATTGAAAAAATTATTTTCCCATTTTTAGTACATTTTTGGGCTGGTGAAATAAAAGTGCGTTTTTTAATAGTTTTTTCACACAGTATTTATTTTTTACTTTTTAGTCTTCAAATTTTGTAATGGACAGTCAAAAATTTAGACAAGTTTAAGCCAGTATCTGTAGATTGTTATTTATTTTGAAATACTTTCATGGAACTAAGATGCACCAAAACTGCTATTTAAACACAATTTCATATTTAAAAAAAAATTTGAATTGGGATCACTATGTTTTCGTATGAGTTCTTTGATGCTATCACATTCTATAACACAAGCTCTTCCATTTTCTGCTTTAGCACCTCTAACCCAACATGAGCATGAAGTCCACCACAGTGATATAGCACATGACTCCTAATGATAATGATTCATCTACAAACATTCCAGCACTGTGATTCTCAAAGTCTCCCTTAAGTTCTTTTTAGAATGGCAATTCCCTATCATAATCAATGCTGAAGCTGTTATTGAACATTGTGAAGTTTCGTTGGATGACATCAAAGCTGCATACTTAGATAGCCATTGGTGTCAATTCTATTTATGTTAGGGTTTTCATTCGAAGGTGTTCCATTGTAGCTCTAATGATATTAGCTAATAGCAGCACACTGGATTCTAGCATAGCCTGAAGTAAAGATATCATTAGCTAGAAGCCAAGAAGCACATACGATTCTCAAAACTTCTCCAATTGGCACATAGGCACTCCAATTTAGTTGTCTCTCCAACATTGTTGTGGCAACAAGGTTGTGGCTCTATTTCTATAACACGAACAACATCTCCATCATCGAGTTGGACATTATTGTTAATTGTTATGTCTGTGTAGTGGATTATTAGCTATTAGCCATTGCAATGCATCATAAATTCGAGATTGAGATATTGTATACTCTTTTGTAATGTCAAGATATTCCAAACGCTTGGTCATGACTACTATCCCAGCGTCATTCGATGATCTTGATAGAATATTCGGTAACTTCTTACTAACTTCAAAGATGTCTTGAACAAAGAGCACGTTTTCCTTATTTTTGTCTAGCCTTTTCTGGTCATCTTTTCCATTGTGTAGCAGTTTTGGTTGTCATTGTTACTCTTTATAATATATATATCCATATATTGGTACACTTAGAAAATGAAATCTACTGCTACTAACTCATCGCGAGCATGTAACAAGATTACATACTAAAAAATGCGATTTAATTAAACTGCCAGCCATAGGCCTTCATAAAGGCTGACATGAGCCTCAAGAATGCCCATTGGCTAACAAGTAGAGACAATTATAGAGATGGCTGTAACAAAATTATTTTATTTAACTGTGCTAAAACAAAGCCCTTCCACTGTCTACAAGTGGAAAAATACTGCATTGTCATTGAGTACATATTTCTGGAAAGTTTCAGAACGGTTGGTTATCAGGAAGTGGTCGATAAATCGATTACAAGATTTGATGGACACACAGAACAAGTTAAATAAAAGCTTGTAATATTCCAAAGTGCTTGTAACTTTTTACATGGCCTAAATAGGACATTTTGATGAATTTCCAATGATCACTTGTCAAAAGGAAATTTGGTACAAGTGTTTAACAACATAATCTATGATATAAAACAAAAAGTGCATTTGTAGATCAGTCTGTCCCAAGAACTCCTCCCAAATGGTGAACGGTAAAGGCTTGAAATTTGCACATATAATTCTATATGCCATTCTTAACTTTCAAGTTTTCCAACTTTCCTAAATCGCATGCGAGCTTTAAACTCAAGAGCTACTGAAAAAAAAGAGCATTGCGCATCCACATGGTCTGATGTTTGAGACTTCGCTTCTCGCAATGGCAGCATGGGTTCAAGTGCAGTTGCAGGAGCACCATCCTAATCACGCTGTTCTTTGAGGACAAGCAGCTGGCCGAATTTATATATGTGGTATATGACTGGTGAAGCCAGTTTAAAAAAGCTAGTGTATAAATAAATTCCAAATTTGGCTTTGATCAGTTCAATATTTTGGGAGTTATGCAAATAAGGGGTGCTAGTAACTTTTTTACATGTACTACAAGTAAGCTATGCAGACATTATAGGTTAAAGCATTTGGAGCAACCCTTTCCTTTTCTGCCTCTGCCACATTCTGGCCTATTCCAGCAATTGCAAAGTACCTCCATCCCAAACGAGGATGCCTTATTATATGGATAGCCCAACTTCTCAACTATTCTAGAAAAGCTGAAAGCAGCTAATTGGGTGTTTGAATTAGAGCCCAAATTAAAATCATGAAACAGAGTTAAAGATGATAAAAACCTGCAATAAAATTGAGTCATAATTTGCTTGTATTAAATCAAATAATTAATCTTATTAAATAAAGATGGTTAAATATAAGTGCTTCATTTATTACATTCAATGCCTTTATTCGAATAAAGTTAATTATCAATAACTTTACTTAATGCATTACATATGCAAGAATGTGATCATTCATAGGGAAGTCATCAAACTTTTTCAAAAGCATAAAATATAAAGCTAACAGAAGTTATAAAATGCACATTATTTTACCACTGCATGTGTGCATGTTAGGGGATACAGTAATAAGCACCACAAAATAAATCCAAAAATGTAAGACAATATGAGTTTTGTTTTCATTTTGCCAGTGCTCAGTATTACTTCATTAATATCAGGAAAACCCATGTGATTGCAGAACATATGAGCAATTATGCAAGGTAATATGCTGCCTAAATGAATTAAAAAAAAATTTAAATCAAATCAAATTTTGGAAAAATTATTATACCAAAATTACCAGTCCTGATGAATAGAAAGGCTGAGTATACCCCAAAGATAGTGGTGTACATAAATTGAAAACCTAAGCATCAAAAGTTAATTAAGACAAATTCTTTTTTCACAAAGCAGAATTTTAAAATGCAGAATCATCCCTTTCTTTAACAGACTTTATTATAAATGATACAAACATACAAATATATAAACTCAATGCAATACTTGAAGGTTTAAATTCAGAAACTTATATAATCAATTATAGTGAAAAGAAGCACTTCTATATGCTCACCTGATCGATAAAAGGCCCAAATCATTTTATTTCCCTCCTTTATAGATTCATAAATGTGGTGGAAATGAGCTAATCCAAAAAAAAGTGGACATAGGAAAATGGAGGCAAGGCTTCCAAAACATGGCAGCAAAACTGGGAGCATGCATGCTCTGTAAACTATTTCTTCTGTGATAGGTCCCTAAATTGAAAATAATATTTTGGAACAATATATTATTATTAAAAGCCCCTTATTATAATGTAATAAGTAATGGAAGCAAATTCAACATTTACCATAATGTGATCTCTAAGCCATGTGAGACTCTTCAAGCTATTTTGCCAATAAGAAATGTCTGCAAATATTTGAGATGCTGTTTTTGAATTGAAACATTATGATGAACTTGTTTATCACAAACCGCTATAAACAGAAAAGGAACCATTATAGTAATTTTGAACAAGTGGTCCAAAAAATAAAATCTGATAAGAAAAGAAATTATAATAAAATGCTATTATATATATAATGTATAACAATATATATATATATAAATGTGGAAAAATAATTTTTAAGACCAATGTCAACAACAATGGAGACAATATTGTATTGACGATGCTTGAAAAGGTGAATCCCAACAACATAAGCACAGGATGTCCCTAAAAATTATTATCAAATATGCTTTTAAAGGTGTGATTATGTAGAACTAAGCAATAAGTAGAATAACCCTCTTGTGTTCTTCACAACAAGCCCAGAATACCAAAAGAGAAAATATGCAGGCAAGAGAAGCTCTAATGAATCTTAGCCGCACAGTATCAGGGTGGTTGCGACTACAAATATTCAATAAATCTATTATTAATTGTTTTATTCTAAGAATGCTTAGTTAACTCCATTTTGAACTTTAAATAAACTCATTAATGACTACATATAAAAAATGCTAAGGATTGCATCCTCCTTAGTTTATCATGTTTGTGATCAAACTAATGCTGCTCATTTCCATCCTTAAGTGATATTATAAGTAAACTCATTGACTTGCAATATAAATTTTATCTATTATATGAGTTATAAGAAACATATTTTGACATACCCAAGCTTATTGTTTGCTCCAACATAGAGGAAGACGACGTACATTGATGCAAGTGAGAAACAGTATATGAGTGACTTGACTGGAGACATGTTTAAAGCTACATTCTCCAAGTTTGGAAACATTTTAACTTGGACGAAAATATTTCTCTAAAAAAAACTATAAAGCATTCATCATAACTCTCCTCAAAGCTTATGAACGCAAAAACAACGCAGTCTTATAATATTGGTTTTCTTTAAATTTGATAAACTAAAGATTCAATAATCAGTAATATACGAGAAAAATTACTTAAAATCAAGATTCAAACAACAGTATGGTTTTCGGGTGACAAACACAAAACATATACCACCAAAAACTTCCACACCTTACTCTATCGTCTCTAACTTATATATATGTATACATATATATATATAATGATTCCTTGTCGCTCACCAAAGCAACTCATATTGCTATGAATAAAAGTAAACATATGGATTAATTGCACAAGCCTGCGAAATTTAAGTTCACAAAAGCTTTTTAAAAATTGATAATGATTATAATGATTTTAGGGATGCTGAATCCAAATCCATATATGTCCTCAGTTTTTTTCACATTCCTCAAAGGCATTTATGAAATTTAAAAATACAAAAATTTTTGTATGAAATGTAATTATTGCCATTATTTATTTATTGTATTATGTATTTATTGGTATGTATTAATTATACTATTGTTTTATATTTTTCAAGTAATTTAGAATAACATTCTCAATAAAACATGCTCACTTAAATTTAACCACTTTCTGTTACCAATTTTTTCCATCAGTAGTGATCGACCTGGGAAGGGGTTCAAGTGCCGGGGTTAGCTTGAGCCGAGGAGGGAAATACATATGTAGAACCTTCTCATGTAATAACATTGTAATATTTTGCTTTTGTTCAACTCTTTAAAACGGTTTACAATGCGAACAGGCAAATTCAACAATGAATGAAAATAAAGCCTTCAGGGTGAGTCTTCTGACTCCCGAGAGTCTTTTGAAAAATTTTGAAAAAGAATCACATAGAAGAGCTCCAGGGATGGTTGAGTCCTTACGAGGGAGAGGATTAGTTCATCCCAGAGAGCATGAGAAGCATATGAAAAGCCTCTGTTGAGAGGGATGACCTATGGACAGGTTTGTGTAGAGATTGAAAAACTCTTGTATGTCTTGTATGAGAGTCCCGACGGAATCCTCAGAGGTGTGACCCCTTCTTCGAGCGTTTCGGCCCTTGAAATCTTATACTCTCGGGCAATGCATTATGAACTTCTGAGAGGCTGATGGGATCAGAATGAGGAGAGTAGTCACCTTGAGGTTGAGAGGATTCTATAATTATTTTATGATTGCTTTTGATGCGTGCGAAGTGCGGGGAGTGCGTTGCTGCTGTCTAGCGCAAAGGATCAAAAAGGACTTCAGCTTTGCCACTTCTTCACTCCTTTTTATTTATTTATTTGATTCAAGTCCGTTGCATGACTAGGATGATTTAGACTTCTCCTTCATTCCTTTTTATTTATTTATTCGATTGAAGTCCGTTGCACGACTAGGATGAATTGGACTTCTCTTTCACTCCTTTATTGTTTATTAACGTCCGTTGCATAGCTAGATGATTAGGATGGTGCTCCCGCAACGGGATTCGAATCCGTGCTGTCACCGTGAAAGGCGGAAGTCTCAGCCATTAGACCATGCGGGAGCACAACCTTTCCTTCACTCTATTTATATTTATTTATTTGATTAAAGTCCGTTGCATGACTAAGATGATTTGGACTTGGCTCTCCTTCACTCCCTTGTCTGCCTCCTTATAAACACAGCCCGCATTACTCGAATCAGAGCCACACTGTGTTACTCCTCAGCCAATCACAAAAATGCGCGACAACACGCAGACGATTAGCGAACGAAACGATAACGATTCAAAGTTTGATTAGAGTAGCATATGTTTAAACAGAACTTCAAGACCACTAATATTTCTTGAGATGGCGACCAGAGGAATGAGAAGAAGCGGAGCGCCGAGGATGACGACTGCCAGCTCTTCTACCATAACATCGATGAAAGCGAAAATCCTTGCAGACTCCCAGCTCTTTGGAGTGATTGTATAAACCTGCGATCGGGTTTGTTGAAATTTATTAACAAAGAAGATTTATTGATACGAAATGTCAGCTCGACAACGCAACAACCAAACAGGAACAAGAACCAAAGAAATCGCATAAAGTCCTAAGAATTAACAAATTCCAACATCCCCACTTTATTCGATATCAAGTTAAGCCCATCGATGACTTGCATTTGGCATTCGCATCCTTTGCTAAACTCTTCGTGAGTATGTCAGCAATCATCTCGACTGAGGGTAATCTTTCAACTTGGATATCACCTGAAGCGATGCGCTCTCTGATAAAGTGGTGCTGAATTCCTACGTTCTTTGTTTTTGGTCGAAAACTGGGATTCTTACTAAGATCAACAGCTCCTTTGTTGTCGCAGTAAATTTTAAAATCTGGAGCACTAGGCATGAGTTCTAGTAAGAGTCCTTTCAACCAAATTGCTTCTGCCGCTGAGAGTTTCCCAAACTGCAGTTGGATCACCGCGTTCACACTGAGCTGCCTGATTCGCAACAAATTGCTTGTTGAAAATTCTGCCGTTTGGTACATGGCTCCTTCTGGGTCTTTCTTTAGCATCTTGGCTCAATGATGTCCCCACTTCAAGTGTTCCTTCACTATCTTGGCTCAATGATGTCTCCAATTCAAGTGTTCTTTCACTATCTTGGCTCAATGATGTCCCCACTTCAACAGGAGTCTGCAAGATCTCCCGTTGACCATCATTTATTTCTACAAGATTCTTCTTCATTACAACAGGAATGGTTGTCCTTTCTTGCAATTCATCATTCACGTCAAACGGAGAGGCATTGTCAGATGACATGAATTGTGTCTCAAAGAAAACAACATCTCTGGCTATCTGCAACTTCTTTGTGACAGGATCAACTAATCTGTATCCTTTCGTGTTGTCACTTTAACCAACAAATATGCACTCTTTTGACTTTGAATTTCTAATTTCTTCCTGAATGCAGCAGGAATTCTCACCAGAGCCTTGCAACCAAAAATTCTAAGGTGTTTTAGATCTGGTTTTCTTTTTGTCCACGCTTCATAAGGAGTTACACTTTTCAATGCTTTAGTGGGAGAACTGTTTTTAAGATAAGCAGCTGTAGCAATTGCCTCAGCCCAAAAATCTCCACTGACACCTGAGTCCATAAGCATACTCCTCATGCATTCTAGCAATGTTCTGTTGAACCTTTCTGCCAGTCCATTTTGTTCTGGAGAATATGCAACAGTTTTCTCATGAATGATTCCATTATTTTTCAGAATCCTAGAAAGGTGGCTATTAACATATTCAAGACCATTATCTGTTCTTAGAGCTTTGATCCTTTTATTTAGTTGATTTTCTATTAGATGTTTAAACTCTTTGATTTTTTCAACAACTTTTGTCTTTGAATTCATAAAGTAAATAAAACAATAACTAGTGAAATCATCAATAAAAGTTACAAAATACTTGGCTCCACCAATCGAAGCTGTTGCCATGGGGCCACAAACGTCAGAATGTATCAGCTCTAAGAGATCTTTGGTGCGCCTTGCACCAGTTGACTGAAATGGCTTTCTACTACTTCTACTTTCTACTATACCTTTCACGCAGGCTTCACAAGGACTGGTCTTGTCTGTCCCTGTCGGACTCCGATGGCCATGCCTTTGACCAACTGATCAAGCGAATATCTGTTCAAATGGCCCAATCTCCGATGCCATATATTGCCATTAGGTGAAGTGTTCGTGAAGTAACTAGTTGTTTTTTCTACTTCTAGAACATACAATCCATTTACCTGACTGGCAGTTCCAAGGATTGACTTCTGGGGAACTTTCATAACTTTATCAACAATTTTGCAGCCATGTTGATCAAAAATAACACTTCTCCCGAATTGTGCAATTTTGCTCACAGCCAAAAGATTTATCGACAAATCTGGCACATACAAAACATCCTTGGCATCCATGATATTCTTAGTCTTTAGCAAAATTGGGATTTTTCCAACACCGGCACTTTGTAACATTGTGCCATCTGCAATTTTTTACACAATTAGCATTATTGGGAACAAAATCTTTCATAACATCCTTGCTCGAGCACAAGTGAGAAGTTGCTCCTGTGTCCAAATATCAGTCCTCAGAATTCATCAAATTATTGACAGAAAAAGTAGCAAAATTTGATCTAGCAGTTTAATTTTGTCTCTTTTCTTTTTTTAAATTCTTGACTTTTGGACAATCCTTTCTGATGTGACCATAGTTCCCACAACTGAAGCATCGAGGACATTCTTCACTGCTTTGCTGCTGAATGCACCCTCTGTTTCACTCTGTTTGGAAACTCCCAAATCCTTTATGCCATCCTGCAAAAGTAGCTGTTTCACAAACTCCACAGTGGTGTCTTGTTGGGAACCTTGAATCCCCAAAATCAAAGGTGTGAAGGTTTCTGGAAGACCGCCGAGGATTATAGCTCCAATGACATTGTCACGAAATGGTTCTCCTAAGTTTTCCAATTGTTCGCAAATCTCCAAAATGTGATCAACATACTGATTCATGTTGGAAAAGTTTTCAAACTTTGTACTGAATAAATTTGAATACATTTTTATCATTCGAACAATCGTGTTGCATTCGAATTCTCTTTGAAGAGAGTTCCATGCTCCCAATGCTGTTTCACATCTCTTAGTTATTTTGGCAACAGAAGGCTTTAAACTGAGATTAATCTTGGCAAGTGTTCTCTTGTCAAGATCCGGATCTATTATCTGACCTTCTCTTGGTTCTAAGCAATGCCATAATCATCAATCAGCATCAATCAGAAAATTTTTCATCCAAAATTTCCACTCATCGTAGTTGCTACCATCTAGATGTTTCGATTCCGGCAAACTTCCAGTAGCATGTGAAACTGTTGATGAAACAAAACTCTGACCGTGTAGCTGTTGTTGAAGCTGTAAAATCTGACGTTGCAACTCCTCTAACGAGTTCGCCATTTTTATTAGTCTTCAAACGACTCCGATAAAAATACACGTCAATCGAATTTAAAATGTCACAAATCTACTACTTGCGCAAAATCGTCTGGTTTTCGGGTTCTGGGCCCATAACCTGTTGGAATCGCTGAGATTTATTAGCAAACAAGATTTGTTGACACGAAATGTCAGCTCGACAACGCAACAACCAAACAGGAACAAGAACCAAAGAAATCGCATAACGTCCTAAGAATTAACAAATTCAAACAGGGTTCCATGGGCAAATTCAAACTAATTAGCATATCGTATGCCACAGGTCCATGTCGAGCAGTACTCACAACAATTGAAAACAGACCGACAAAATGTGAAACTCTTGATAAAACTATTTTGTTGTTAGGAGAAATCCAACACAGAAATTAATTATCCAATGGTGTAATTACAGCCGGAAATAACACTATGACTTCGCATACTGTAGGATCTGCCGAAGTATTTAGCATCCACTGTGTCCTTATCTTGCCAATCTTAAATTCCTCAATGATAGACCTTAATGGTAGCCTAAGCTTGGAATTCCTGCTATGCAGCGCGACCGACGTCAGACACGGCGGCAGCCCAATTCACCTCCTGGAGAATCGGTTTAATTTCTGTTCAAATGCCTCCACTGCATATTGACCAATGAGAGATGAACGAAGGTCATCAAGTGTGTGGCAGCGGTGAATGAGGTGATGGAGGTAGGGTGGATTGGATGTCACGAGAGTTCGATATGTAATGATTTCGATTTTGAAGATGACGCGATAGTGGATGGGCGAAATTGGCAAGAATGTATTTAAACACACCTTCTAGCTCAAGTGAAAGAGAATTGGAGTTTGAAGAGGCAAAATGCATTCAGAGGAAAAAAGTGGGACTTTTGTCAAAAAAACTTGTAAACATTCCTGTTTCTTAAGTACAAGTTAAGAACAATTTGTCGTTCCATATCATCTTATATATATCTTAGATATATATCTTAGCTGCCCAATAATTTTATGAAGACTTGAAGTCGAGTCCAATGTGGAATAAATGGTGACCAGTCAAAATAGCCCAGGACGAAATAGCCCAAGACAAATTCGCTCAGTCAAAACTCAATAAAATTTATTTTAAAAAAATTATTTAACAAAACTAGAATATAAATTGGTCACATTAAGTTAGTTAAATTACGAGATTGTGAGCAATTCCACGTAGATAATAGAGTTCCTGTGTTGCCGTAGGTTGGACTACGAGACGCCCATTTAATTGCAAGTACTTAAACTTCGATGCTTCTGGTTGTCTGTTACCTGCTTGAAAACATGTGATGTCGATCTCCACTTTATTCTATTCTTTTTGAAACTGGCCAATGAGTTTGAAGACTGATGGATGATGACAAATGATGACCATGCTACCAATAAATTATTTGTTCTAGGCAAACCATTAGTGATTCGATCACGGACATTCCATATTGGGATTCCGAGGTTCTGCTATGCGGTTCCGTCTTTGTCTCCCAATGTAGTTGTCTTCCCAGTAATCGGGCACTGGATCAGTTTGCCTCGGACAACTTTCTGACGAACCTTTTCGAAAACCCGATTGTATGACGCTTCGGTCTTATCTTATAGAAAAACTTTTTAAAAGTCGAAATTTCCCGCGATAAATTTTCCACTCGATGAATTTTCCGAATACAAATTAAACTCCAAACGGTCATAGAAGCATTCAACCCACTGATTTCAGAATTAAATTTGTTTCAGTTAAAGTATTCAATTCAAATATAACCTTTATTCTAAAAGATTGGGCGTTTCTGACGGGACCCTTTTGACCTGGGCTATTTTGACGGTGTGCCGGAATAAATCGCTTATATTATAAAAATAATTGTTCAAATTACTTAAACTTCTTTAAAAAAATTTCTGATTTCTTTCAAATTTCTTAATCTTAACCCAGTACTTTTATTTATTTCCCGGGTAAACCCTGGCTAACATTTGCTGGGGTCGGGGTCCCGGGTAGATCCCTACGATTGTTAGCCAAATGGCCAGGTTGCCCGCGAGTTGGCAAACGACAGAAAGAGCTTATGGCAATTATTGCACACGAAGAAAATTCTTATATTTTATGTGCTGAATGGTTAGATGAAAATGATGTTGATTTGGCTGGTTCAACAAAATGATGGAAATGATGAATCCGATATTATGCCTATTGTTATAATAGAAGAACTTTTGACTTTCCCATGGAAAGATGATAAAAGCTGACATAGTGTTATTTCAGTTAGGACTTTTCAGTTAGAGTTTGAGTTACAGTTAACTTTATACTGTCTTTCCAGTTACCAGTTACAACTTTCCAGTTATCAGTTATAGTTACAGTTACTGGACACAACTTTACAATGTGACCATTTTACAATCGTGTACTTATGTAGTTATTTTCTTAACCATAATGTACAATCCAACTTTCACAGTGCACAAATTGAAGCTGAACCAAATGTGCAAGATTTCAAGTAATTCTAACATTTTTATTCTAATTAAAAATAAT
>MPNW01000248.1:104735-129685 GCA_011800805.1 Hirudo medicinalis | reverse complement strand
TTAAAGTTATAGTTATAGTTATTTAGGCGCGGTCAGTTATAGTTATAGTTACAGTTAACTGATTTGGTTTCTGTCAGTTATTAGAGTTTCCAGTTACAGTTATAGTTAATAGAATTAACACTAGCTGACATTAAAAAAATTGACAATAATATTCAGTATAACAATTATTTTATTTACTTTCAAAATAAAATAGTCACACATTCAAAGTGTTACAAGGTACAAATTAAAAATTTTAAAACAGAACATATTTTATGGGGAAAGTATGTCAGTTTTTTGACATAACTTTGATAGAGGGTCTTTAGAAGTTTGAAAGAGATGTTTTAGAGTTGTTGACAAGGGGTAAGGAGGTATTAATTACCTTAAATTTGTTGACATAATTAATGGACGATCCCCATACATGAGTCGACAAACTTTGTAATTTTTCGTTAATAACGTTATAACTTTAGTTTAATAAAATTACTAGGGTTGCGGGTTGATTAATTATATTAATCTCGATTAATCGTGCGATCAACGTTTTTAATCTTAGATTAACGCATAATTAAAAGCACTATCTTACTTTTCAAATAATTTCCCAATATAATTTTAAATTACTTATTGCTAAAAAAATTATTGTAAAAATAAATTTTATGTTCAACATACATATAGTTAAATTACATAAATTAAATTAAATAAATACATAAATACCAGTTAAATTTTAGATGCCGCCTGAAACGACGCCATGGTTACGAGTTGTTGCGATATGGATGGTACGTTCTCGCGATTTTTACTTCTCCACGTTTTAGCAGTTTTTTACGTTTTTGAGTCAAAAGGATATGAATTTAATTTGGTAAACCCAAATGACTGCATAAGCGAAAGTCATAACGGGTATAATTACTTCTTCGATGCCACTCAGCTTTCATGTGTGCCTTGCAATCAGACAAGTGAATTTCAAAAGACCAGTATCGATGGTAATGTATGCGAGTAATTGTATTATAATTTAATTTATTAAATTTGGTATATTTATCAGGGCTAAAATGTGTTTGTCAACCTGGATTCAAAATTAAAAATGTTTTTGGGAGATATTTGACTTGTGAGGCTTGCCCATCAAATCAAGTAAGTTTTGAGAAAACGAGACTAACAGAAAACTAGTTATATTAAATGAGAGAAAAAAATTGAAAAAATTTTCAATCTTTAAAAAATTGGTTAGGTTCCTTCAGATGATGGCTGGGGATGTGTGATATGTGATGGTAGAAATATAACAGGAGATCTCTCATGTGGTGACTGCTCTCAGAGACACATTGCAGGTAAAAAATCTGAAGGCTTATGTCAATGCTTATTAATTGATTTTTGTACAAAAACTAAATTATTAAATGCATAGCCAGGACTTTAAAATTTGTCAAGATAGGGGGCAAATTACGTAGTTTCTTGATACTCCACCTTGGAGCTCGGACAGGGATCCTCATAGGAGTTTCCCCATCTTCAAATGTTTTGGTCCTATAATTCTCCTTAAGTTTTTGGGGAAGGGCAGCATCCAGTGATCAGCTGGATGTCCATGTTGGTTTTTACCTTATGGACCCAACATTATCTTCGGCTATGTGAGGCTCTCACTGACCTTATGCCGATCATATATATATATATATATATGTACAGGGAGTAATGCATATATATATATATCTATATATATATATAGATTGTTTTCATTTGTAAGGTGTATTATGTTGTATTAGCAATCAGCAAAATCAATACTAACATTCAGTGGATGGGAACACCTTAATACATATATAAATATATATGTATATAGTATATATAGTATATTAGCAGATCATGGTTCATTTTGATATTTTTATAATCTCAAGTTGTAGTAACATCACAAATTAAACCTAACTTTGATGGAGTTGACCAAGTCCTAAATATTATTATTTTCTGTTTAATTTTTACCATAATTTCTCTATAGCTGGAATCATATAATGGAGGGTTGAAGAACACAGTTCTCAAGCGTTCATTTTTTAGAAATACCCTAATATATCCAGAACCGAGACACTTCACCATGTGCTCACCAACTGCACAATACGCCCTTGCCAAAGGTCGGCATAAATGGTGGAATAACCAGGTCCTTTGAGAAGCATGTGAGAAACAAACTCGCATATGATCGCAAATCATTGGAAGATTTATTTTTTTGCATGAGGGCTTCTCACACTTCTGCTAAAAGAGATGTCAAAGGCCCAGGAGACACATCCTTGCGAAGGCAAATGACTGGACCATCGTAGCTAACATAGAAAGGTTGAGGCACTACCCCCAGGTGCTGATAGAAAGTGGCAAGAGGCTATACATGGTGTTCATGTCACCGTGCCACCATTCTAGTGGAGCTGATGGTGCCATGGGAAGACAGACTTGAATATAGCAATGCACTCAAAGTGGAAAAGTATGCAGATCTAGTGATGGATGTGGAAGCGAAACGTTAGACGGCAGACCTCTTCTCCATCAAGGTTGGTGCAAGGGGCACAGTTGGCAGAAAGATTTATGCTTTCCTCACTGGGATAGGTTTGTCTAGGTGAGAAAAAACAAAAGATTCTATGGAAGCAGACTCATTCTGGATCTGGCACATGAGAAGCCAGAGGAAGTCTTCTGAAACCACTACAGGAAGGCCGGTGAGAGCAGCTGATCTCCACTGTCAATGATCCACTGAAATGAGAGCTTACACAGTCTTACTGCTCCAGTCGAGGCAGTAACGATTGTCATAAGAAGGCCAAGAAGAGCCGAACATAACATTGGTTCCAGAAGGTAAAAACTGATAGGGACATCCGGCTGATCACCAGGTGTCCTGCCACTGAAAACATGAGGGGAATCACAAGGTTGAAATGTTTGAAGACAGGGGAATTCCTCTGAGGATCCCTGTCAGTGAGCTATGAGGTGGAGTATCAAGAAACTACATATGCCTCCCATGGCAATGAGTATTTCGAAAATTCATCACAGGAAAATTCAAATCTTAAAATTCTTAAAAGGAAAAAATGAAGAAGTTGGTGGACTCCAGACATTTGTATGTCAAGGGCTAGTGATGCAGCAAAAAAATTTATTTGACATTTCCTGACTAAAATCAAAAGTTTAAATGCAGTGCATGTGTTGATATGATGAATAACAAGATCATTAAGAGGATAGGTGAACATAACCATGTTCGAAACAGTGCTAGTGTGGAAGTGACAAATATCGTAAATGTGTTGAAGGAGAAGGCAAAATTAACTCAGAAAACTCCACAAAATTGTTACTGATGATTACATTGGGCTTTCACATGTGGCAGCTGGTCAGATGCTTTCTTTGAGAGAAGCTCTCAAAAAGAATATCTATAAGGCAAGACATGAAGCTCATTGACCCTTACTGAATCCAATTTATTCCAAAAGAGTTCCAGATCACTGACAAAGATGATACAGGTGGACATGAGCAAATCATCCAAATATGTAGAAATTTATCCAAGCACTGAAATACGAACAAGCCCTTAATGAGCAACAAAAATAAAAAGTGGAGCAACAGGATGGCAGGCATCAATCCAAAAATTTTAAAAAAATGTGATCGCTACCTCCATAAAACTTCAAAATATAATCCAAGAATATGATAAACAGAACATTATAGAATACTTAGAGGGCTTAGCTCACAATTTTAATTTTTGATTTCATC
Source organism: Hirudo medicinalis (assembly GCA_011800805.1). Taxonomy (NCBI): domain Eukaryota; kingdom Metazoa; phylum Annelida; class Clitellata; order Hirudinida; family Hirudinidae; genus Hirudo; species Hirudo medicinalis. The sequence continues at coordinate 126,037 of MPNW01000248.1, read as the reverse complement.
TTATCAAATACAATCTTTAAATGTGTTCATGTCCTGATGGAAAACCTTATTCAAAGTCATCTTATGAGATTTGCTTTAATAGGCATAGTTTACTTCTGTATAGGTTGGTATTCGTCTATATAATGTAACAATTTATTTGACTTTGAATTTTCTGTGATCCAATGTTAATTGCTGCACTTCTAAGCCCTGCTTGATCTGCTGAAGGTCATTGATAACCTTTAAGGTTGCATTGTTTCTACTTATCATAAAGATTTTTACTTCCTTGGTTTTAGTTGAGAGGCAACTTTCGGGAGGCTATGCTGATGCAGGTAAATCAAAATGTTCACCATGTGCAGAAAACACTGAACCCAATGCAGACAAATCAAGGTAGGTGCTTCACTCTATTTCTTTCATTTATGCAACTAATTATGCTATTTGTTTCTTAGGTGTGTCTATTGTGGGCAGTTACTTTCAATCCAAAGTAGCAATACTCAATGTATTTGTCCTCCTCAAAATTTGGTAATTAACACTTTACTAATAAGATAAAACAAAATAAATCAATTTATAATTATTACTAATTATAATGCAAAAAAATCTAATAAAATTAATAAGGTATCACTGCATTTGTATTAATTGTCAATAATTTTACTATATTTTTTTGTATGAATTCAAATAATGAAAGGATTCTCATATGATTATATTTAGATGGATGGAACATGTTACTCGTCTCCTGATGATATCAGCAACATTCCAAATTCAAAACAACTTGCCAGACTCAGTTATGATGTTTGTTTTCTCATTTTGTTGGCAAATATATGAAATATCTTAACAATTAAACATTTTGAAGGGAATGGTTTTGGAATCCTCTTATTTTATGTCACATGCTCGAACTTCAATTGGACAATGTGGAGTGAGCTTTGGTTATTGAATGTTCTTTATAAATAAGTAATTTTGGTCTTTAATTCCATTTCAGAACAAATATCAAAAGGTATTGGCATGCGAGCAGCTTGGAAACATGTGCGCATTAAGCATGTATGACACCTCACAAAACACGGTTTGTGGAAGTTATTTGAGCATGATTCTTCAGTCATCAACTAGAAAAGAAAGGTAATTAAATGCAGCTGAAATTGAAAAATGTTTCATTATAGCATTTCAATTAACACTTACCAATCACAATCTTATACTTTGAATGACTAAATAACATTTGAAGCTGATTTTTTTTAAATTGTTTATTCAGGCCAACCAACATGCCATGGTTATTTTATGAGAAAGAGCCATCAGTGGTCTTGAGTAGTTTGGAGTTAACTGAAACATACCAATTTCCTGATTCAAGACTCAACATTATCCTGGCTGTCTATCACATCAATGGATCATTTCTTGGATTTTGGAATGCTGAAGATGGCCATTTGCAATTGTGCAAAAACACAAATAATCATTTGCAGGCGGCTTATCTATTCGGCACTGCTTATGAACAACAGGTTTCATGTTGAATACACAAATCAATGTTGCCTTATTCTTTCTTACCTGGTGCTTGTTTTTGACACTTAAAGTGTAGAGTCAGGGTTGATGAGTTATATGATCCAGAAGTTCATCCTCCATTGTTGTTTGATGTCTGTATCCTTAGCCTGATTTATTACTAAAATATTGAGGAATTAACATTATTATTTGAGCTTAATGAAAATTGTTAGATATCAAACAAGACTCTGCAGGTAAAACTAAATTGATTGATGTTCCTGTTGTTCCAATCAACTTTCAAAGTTGGAGAGAAGATCCAAGCAAGAGTAAAATCTGCATTAAAATTAATTTTGATGTTACAACTTTATGTACTGTTGATATACTGTTGGAGTATTGATAACTTTTGTAGAGAACCCTGAGAAACTTAGAGCTCTTGTCTAATATAGTTTGGGCACTTATGCATCACTTAGAAATTATTTTACTACTTAATTTTCAGAATCTCTAAACTTAGACTCTTGGAAGCTAGTGAGAAGAATTTATTTGGTAGATAATGTTGTTGGAAAGCAAGATGCCACAAGTAAATGATTTTAAGTCTTTGTTGAATTAATTTAAATAATTTGAATAATGCAATACACTCTCTATAAATAATTTGTTTAAATTAATCCAAAATGAATTTTAATTTTTTAATTATTTTAAGAATAAGAGTATATGAATAAATCATAATTGTAATAATTTAATTTGGATAATCTGAATTTTTTATTGCTGGAAAGCAATCTTAACTACCAAGAAATACGTTGATCTCTAATTCCTATAGTTTATTGGTGAAATTTTTGTAGCACATTATGTCAGGTATGCAAAGGATATCAGAATTGTTGTCAATTTGCAAAAAAATTCACATGATGGGTTAATCTATCCCCCTTTCATTGAAGTTACATATTCTTCTGTTTCATTGATTGATAAAGATAAATCTGTGCCTGTAAGATCTTGAGATGATGCTCCATTTTTCAGAAACAAATTTGTAATGTCCATAAATCAAATCCTTTTAGGTGAGTTTTTCAGTCAACTATGCAATGGACACCTCAAAGCATGAAAGAGATATATGGATTTCTTTTGGGGTTTTAGTTTCATTGGCTTTCATACATTCTATATTGACCACATGGTCCTGGTCTCATAGAAATGGTCAAATTGCAATTGATTGTTGGACTTTGATCCAATGGTTCTTCAATTTATGTTCCAGCATGGCCAATGCTATATTTATTGTTATTTTGATGTCTTCTCTGTGGACTACAATATTTTTCAAAGTAAGTATTTGCTTCATGTAATTGTTGAAGAACAAAAATGTTTGGAAGGAATACATCTTCAAACAGAACTGATGTTTCTGTTAATCCAATATGATGGTGATAATAACAATGATAATGGTACTGGCAATGGTCAGAGAGGATAATGATACCATGATTAACCATTTTATGTGGTTCTCTTTCCCAAGGGCTCTTGTGGCAATGCAAACTGGGTTGCAAACATGATGCATTAATGCAACCCTGTGAACTACCTTAGTCACAAAAATCATTAGAATTTAACTTGGCAAATTTTGATCAAGTTTCAGAAACCTGAGAGTTATAACTGTTAAAACAACACTTAACTTTGTCCAAAATTTCACCATAAAATAGACTTTAAACTTTTCATGAAAATGAGATAACTTCATTCTAGGCAAACAATTTTTTGTAAAAACTAATTTGTGCTGGTTACTACTGGATAATCCAAATAAAGAAATTTAAGTGAAGTAGCATAAGTATATGAACATGGGATATATTCTGGCATAAAATGTTTTAATTTATGCACAGAAACAGAGAGAAGTTGCATTGTTGCCTCACAAGGGTTCAAATAATGATCAGTATCTGGGCTTGCTTATTTCTGCCTTCATTCTCAAATTTTTACATCTACTTCATCTTTTTGTGTTGCAAATAAATGTGGATGTATTTTTGGTTGACTGGGAGAAACCCTCAAGAGTTGAAGTGAGCAAAGCAGCATCAAATGAAGCCTCAAGAAAACTAATTACTGAAGAATATCAAGTTCCCTCACCATCTGTTTGGAGGATGTACTTGGTGGCAAATGAATGGAATGAAATTCAATCATATAGGAAGCTTAACCCTGCCATTCAGCTTATATTCACTATTTTCTTTCTTGAAGTTTGTTTTCCAATTTGTTTATGTCAAGTTTAAATTATTAAATAAACCTTTCATGAAATTTTATGGATATTAACATAACACCGTCACTATGTTATTTCAGGTGGTTGGATTTGGAAATATTGCCACAATGGATCCCCATATCAATCTGAAACTTATGGATAATGACAAATATTTTGCTCCACAAAGTCATCTTATGAGATTTGCTTTAATAGGCATAGTTTACTTCTGTATAGGTTGGTATCATGAATATTATTGATACTTTCAGCAATGTTTACTTGTCCACAACATGTGGTTATTTTATCAGCTTTTGCTCAACTATTGCTCGTTTCGCTCTGCTATGAAAGATTTATTGAAGACAAAATACAACAATTTGTGGATCTGTGCTCAACTTGCAACATTAGTGTTTTCGTTTTTTCTACGGAGTTATATGGATTTTATATACATGGAAGATGTGTCCATGGCAAATCTGATGTTGGTTTGAGACAAATGCATGAAAATTTCATCAAAGAAGAAGTTGGGTAATTTTGTTTTCAACTGTTATCTTAGATATATGACTGATTTATTCAATTAGAGGGATCTAGTGTGCAAGAGAGGTTTGGTAGCTGATGATGATCAGCAAACCTTTGAGATTATTGTTCCTAGGAGATTGAGGAGCAACATCAACAAAGTTACCAAACCTGTTTTATATGCACAGGTAAATATTTGTGATATTTTCAATTTTGTTATCATCTTTTGTATTCAAATATTAAGGATGTTTGATCATTTTTATTGTAATTCCATCTTGATGGCCCTGCTTTATTGCTAAAACATTGCTAAAGATGAAGCATTTCACTCTGGCAATAATTCTAGAAGAGCTGTTGAGCTTCACTTATTTCTAAGAAAAACGAAAAAAGATAATCACAAAATCAAAATAAACTAAGTAAAAACTGAAATGATAAACCAGAAAGGGATGTCATAAGGGAGAATTCTTGTTGACAGATGCCCAATAAGAACGATGAACTTTGTAGATGCAATAAATGTAAAAATGAATATAATGAAAAGCACAGTAAAAAGACACAAAAGATATAGTGATGAGTCAATGATTTACATTGAGCTATTTACTTTTAAATGCATATAAGTTTTTAGACTTTTAAATGCTTATAAGTTTGGTTGATTTGTCACATTCAATGGAATCCTAACATAAATCCTTGGTCCCAGGCAGGAAATTGAGTGAATGCCATATGCAAAGTGTCAGAGGCACTTTTTTGTTAACCATTTATATAGCACTCCTTCTCAAGGGTGTTTGTGGCAGGGCAGGCTGGGTTTCAAACACGACACATTATGACTGTTGCCATTACCGCCATATGCAGGAACGCAACCCATTCGGCCAACTTGCATGCTCTTATCGTCACATGCAGAAATGTAATCCTCCAAGCTAACTTGCATACCAACATTATCTTTATGCTTTATTTTGTATTTGTGTAATATAATTGTAAATGTATAAAATGGGAATTTGTATGGTGCCATATATGCAACACTATAGAGGAAATGATGCTTTAGTTAACCATTTCTATGGCACTTATTCTCAAGGGGTAATCCTCTAATGTCCCAGGAAAGCAACTATTCTGAGCCAACTTGCAAACATGTCACAGGTTGCTCCTCTAAGTTGCAAATTTGAGCAAATCAAATGTATTTTTAGAATTCACAGAGCCTCACAAGTGAAAGAGGCTCAAGACGAAACTTATATGAATCTATTCAAGCTCATTATGCCATCAATCACTTGCTTACGTCTTTCATAGATCATGTGAGTTTGTTCAATAGATTTTCTAATTGGACATAATGAAAACAAATTTCGATATCTTAGTTAAGAGCTAAGGTTAGGCTCATTTATTAATTATTGTATAATGACCATAAACCTGTTTAGTAATTTCTGCACAATTGCAGGTGCTAGCAATCTTATTTAAAAACTAACCTATCATTTTCAGACTCTTACAGATATAGATTACATTGTAAAAAAGAAATCACTGATCGAGTCAATACTTCAGGCTGAATTTCAACCTCATTCAAATACTGGAAGTTTTTATAAAGGTTTCATAGATTCCGATAATTTTCTTGTAGGCCATCCATAAATAAAATGCAGCTGGCAGGGTCGGTGGAGATAATTTAGATTATTGGGGTTCTGAAATAAAAGCAAAGCTGATGAATTATAATCTCACTGAATTCATACCTTAATTTTTGAGAATTTACTTTATCCAGACAATGGCCGTGCATTTGAATCCGTCTTATTTTATGGTAATGAAATAACTTTGGCAATTTTTGAAGTTCTTCTCTTCTCCTGCATAGACATCCTATTTTCTAGTTATGTACTGGATGGTCTTGCTACTTTCTTTTTTATGGAGGTGGTTTCTTATCATTCATCTCATAGTTTCAACATTTAATGTGGATAAATCAATGTTTGCAGGTGATCTTGGCCACTCTACGAGATAGTTTTGGAAAGATTAACTTAGCAAGGAAAACGATGGTGGACAACAGATTCTTGATTTGAAAAAAAAAATTATATCACAAACAAACTTTATTAGTGAAAGAAAGTCTGATTAGTGTTACAAGAATGAGTAATGTCTAAGTTTGGAAAGAGGCTTCTTGACTTGCAAGACCAAGTGATTCTGTGCAAAAAGCTTGTTCACTCCCAAAGTAGGAAATAATGCTTTAGTGATGTTGCATCACTGTTGGTCAAACCTTCCCACATCGAAAATTATATTTGAAAACAAATGGCCCAAGGTTGAATTGCCCCCTACAGAAATTTTGGGCCCCTAAATCACCTTTATTTTTATGAAATATAAATGAAATATGAAAAAAGTTTTTAAAAAGCAAATCATACAAATCACAACATAAGCTCATATTTGGTTGACATCGACATTATTTGAGAAAATTGTTTTCGTTTAATTATTGCAAAAAACAGTTATGTAAATAAATAAAAATATTTCTATACTTTCTGTACCTTACCATCAAGATTTTTATTCAAGTCATTATCATTGCAATTGACTATGTGTGGCAATAATATTATTATATAGGCATAAACTATAAACTTTGCATAACTCGTACTTTAAGACCAGGCAGGTCCTAAAAAAATTGCTGAGCCCTCAGATACTTGCCCCTTGGTAAAGGCATTGGCAATGTATTGCTAGCTATCTGCAATCGTCTCAATATTTGGGCAATTTACTGAAATACAAAAGTTTGACTTAAGAATTTTGTCATGACCGATTCAAGGATTGCAAAAAAATTTATGTAGCCAAGACATCAACCATGTGGGATTAACTATGGATTTTATTCTATAAGGAAAATGAATATTGAACATAAAATATTGATAGGCCTACAGTTTCAAGTAGAAATAATACAATGAAGGCTAATATTAATGCCAGAGAAAAATAATGAAACTACTAAAACTTTTGAGTCTAATCACGTGACAAATTTTAAAGCTCCCTGATAATCTGTGGTAAACGAAATTATATTGGAGTACTTAAAAAATGAACAATTTTTAGACATCTTCAACTTCAGATGAATGATCAATTTGAAACACCAACTTATTTGTGAAAAATATATGAATGAGTTTAAAAAGCAGTTCTGACTGCATGAACTCCATCTTCAAGAACAAAGAAGTTGGTAGAGGGCAGAGACTTTTGATGAACTTCCAGCGTCCATCTGTACAAATAGCAATAATTGTATGTTATTGGCTCACTTTCCACTCTATTATAAAACAGTTTGGCTTGATTATCAAATAAATGTAACTATTGTTCTGAATCAAACTTTCAAATTTTTTTTTTTGCAATTGAATAAATTGCATTTTATGGGTCCATATCACATGATTGATGCTGTTTACAACAAACAACTTAGAAAAATATTGCTAAGAGAAATCAATCACTTTCCACTGCTTTGCAAAGGAGCAAAAGTTGTTCTTAATTTTGTGGTGCTTCAATCTTAAAATTAACTGATTATAACTTGATGTCATACTCTCAACAATACCAATAAATGTCAATTGCACCTTTTCATGTTTTAAATCTTGGTTGCCAGTCATCAACCTGTACCCATAGTTGGTATCCTCTCCCTTCAGCAGCAGGTTCTTAAGCACAGATGGAGATCGAGTGCCATCTTCTTCCTCCTCTTCTTTTAGACTTTTTTGCCTCTTTGCTCTTCCTTAGATGAAAATTAAAGAGTCAATTAAGTCTCAGCACACTTACACATCTTATATTAAAAGGAAGAAAAGCTGACCTTCGTTTTTAAAAGAGGTAGGAATATTATGGCATGACAACTCCTGAGTTTCAATATCATCCTTCAGAGGTGTCATAACAAGGCTCTCTGTGCAAGGGATTGTGTCATCAGAAACTTCATCTGATATGTCATCAAAGCCAATGTTTTCAGTTACAAATATTGGAAAATCATAATCTTCTATGGAAGTCAGAAGAGGGCTGTGTGTAACGTAAATAAATGTTATTTGGTCAGGATGCTTGATGATTAAAGTAATAAAACTGTTAAAATATATCAATACGAATGTATTTAAACACTTATGGTTATAACATATCTATAAAACTCAATTAGGCCTTGACTTGAAGGGAAACATGAAACTAGGCAGAAAAAATTAACAAGCTTTCACGAAGAAAAAACAGACCCATCGGAAGTGTTGTTGACAAAAATCAGATCATCCATTGGAATAAATGGGGCTCTCATTTCATCTCCATCATCCTTGAAATGCAAATTTGATTTAAAACCTTTTTCAAAAGATCTCAGAATGTAAAAATTTACATCAAATTCTTTGAGAAGCTTAAAGAGTGAAGCACTGGAAGATACATTTGGAAGACCAGCATTAACAGTGTTGTGATCCTTGAAATATCAGGCATAAACCAAGGTTATAAAATAATTCCTGAGCATTGAGCTACCATAAAAAATGATTGAAACATACCCCTTCAGAGTGTTGTATTGGGTCTGCATATGACAGCATTTCATTTTCCATTGGACAACCAAGTTTTTCATCATCTGTAATTTGAATCATAAGTTTTATGACTTCATAAATGGCCAAACAAAAATAAAAGATGCCCCACCTAAAGACTTGGCAGAATTGAGGATTCTCTCAGTAGCAAACTTGACCCCTATGATATCCAATTTATCATTGCTTAAGATAACATCATCAATTTTTGCTTCAAGTTCAGGTTCACAATCATTGTCAATATCAGCTTCGTGATGTTCGTAATCACTCGATATTGAAACTTCAGGAACCAACAAGTTGTCGTAGAGGCACTGCTTGCTTTCAGCCTTTGAATCACATTCACTGTTCATTTGTTTAAGATGCTCATTGGATGGATCCTCTAAGCTACTCAGAGATTTAAAAATTGGCTGTTGAACCATTCCCAAGATTTCTTCAGAACATAAGATACCTCTTTAAAAAACATCACAATTTGAATTAAAACTATATTTTTGTTTAAAGATGATTAAATTTATTCCTTATTACAAAATTAAGAAAATGATAATACTTTAGTTATGTTAAATACATTTCTCAAACAGTGCTTTTAAAAAAAAATTACATATAAGAGCTGGATGACCTCCATAAATAAAATTTGTGAATAATATTTTGATCATGCATAAATTACTATTTATTCATCACAATTTAAAAAGATTTAAATAACAAATGTTACTTAACAAGCAAGCCCTTGGAAATAATGGAGGTGTTATCTAGAGATTAAAGACTAATTAAAATTTAAAGATAAATTTATTCAATTCAGAACTATTATATTACTTATTTATATTTTTGCTTTTATATTTTCTACAAAACTTAAATTTATGAATACTCACGTCACCACGGAATTGATGCATATAACTGATTGAGGCTTATCTGTTTGTGGGTTTTTAACAAGAGATGCCTGAGTTTCAACCCATGCATAACCTCCACTCTTTGCCAGAAATCTGTATAAACCTGTGACAGACTGTCCTTTTGAGAACACTGTACAAATAAAGCATTTTAGTTAAAACTCTATCCAGTTTATAATTACACTGTTGAACTAAAATTTTAATTACATTTGTTTCTAAGTATGTTTATACATGTCTTTCTCAAAAGTGATGTCAAGGATGGCCAGTTTTTAGGATGAGAATTTTTAACATGAGAATCTGGATGGATGAATCTCAAATAACAACAACCTTCAAATTTTAATAGAACCAACTTGCATTTCTCAAACTTAACTTTTTTTTTACCTTGATCACCATTTTAAAATTGGCATGATTCATGCTCATTTAAAAAGCAATTCATACAAAAACAATCACATCAATTATACTAACAAGTCTTGTAGGCACATGTAATCGTATTGTTGTCAAGAGCATGATGAAACTCATAAAGACAAGTGCCAATAAGCTGTTCAGGTGAGTATCCCAATAGGGGGCATATTCTGAAAATTTGTAAATATATTTCTCTTATAACTTTTAAATTATAAATTAAGGTTGAGTCCCAAAGCTATCCAAGACATATAAATAAAGACCATGTGAAGTCTTTGCATTCATGGATATTTTCTTACAAGATTGTTTACTTGAATCTAAACTATTTCAAAGCAATTGGAATTTGATGGTGAAGCAAGCTTAATATTGACAAAATGGTTGATCATTTTGCAGGCCTAATTGAACTAAATTCAACAACATGGTGAAAGAATGATTTATTGAACACACTAAAAGCATATTTGTTAAATGCCATGGACAAATATCATGATTAAAAAACAAGTTTATGTGGACAATCCACAAGGTGCCAGCTTTTGCAAATGTGGATGCTTACCCATCATCGCAATATATAAACTTCATGTCCATTGTGTGGTGACTGATGAAAGATCTACTATCAAGTCGAATGTTATGGTTAGAGGGATGTAAAATACTATCACATTCCACAACCAGGAATGAAACATCTTCTTGTGAGTACTTCAAAGATGCAGTGTGACACACACTAGGGGCACAAGGGATAAGAAATCCAGAACAATGGATGACCTGCAAGATGCACAACATTCCTTAATGTCCCCAAACATATTAATAGCATTAGCAATTATCTAGGAACAAACTTTGTAAGCATTGGTTTTGAGAGATAATGACCTTCCTTTGCATGGATGAATACATCTCATCCTCATAAAAAAATTTTTCTTCTGCTTGTCTCCTAAATAGCAAATTAACTTTGAATTCATCTGCTCTTAAACCTTGGAAATAAGGATCAATGAGTAAACCTTGCAAAGAAAGGGATGGCACAGAAGAAATGGCAGAAAGAGGCTTCATAACATCACTTGAAGAATTGGATTTATTGATTCCACATATGTCTCTAAGATCAGAGTGGTCACATGGATGAATAAAATCAAAAACACTCTGACCTAGCAAATCCACCTGTTTTAAATGAATTCAAACACTTCACTCACATTCCTAATGCAAAGTAAATGACTTTCAGAAGAAATTGACTTAGATATAGCCAAAGTATAATTTATGGAAAAAACAATAAAAATCAATAGGATTCACCTGAGATAGTCCTAGATGATGTAAGATGCTTTCTGTTATGAAGATGAGATTTCCTGTATTACTGAGTACCATTACAAAGCCATTAAGAGCCTTGTAATACAATTTATTCAATTTGTTCTCCAGTTCCACGGATGGAAAGGTTTGAACTGCTTTCTTTCTATCCAAAACTGTTTCAAATTAATAATTATTGATGTTTTATCAATAGTACATAAAACCACTACCTATATACTTTTCTTTGTAAGTATTCACAAGTTTTTGAACATCAACATTACACATACAATAAGACTTGTTATGTAATAACAAAAGACAATAAAAGACATAATTAGCACATGAATCAGATCACATTTACCAAAACAATTATCGACCCTTTTTAATATACTCATTTCAATAGTATTTTGATATTCCAACATTCCTACTGCTAATTTTAAAACATCAAGTCAATTATAAGAACCAAAAGCATCTTCAATGTAAAGTTGTCTGACCAAAACGAGGAAGGGTTACCAAGAAGGAATGAAAGCAATTGACATTTGCCACTATGGTATGGTATGTTTATATATATATATATATATATATATATATATATATATATATATATATATATAGCACTATAAGCGTGAGCATCAGGTTTAAGTTTAAGTCCAAATCATCTTAGTCATGCAATGGACTTTAATCAAATAAATAAATAACATGAGCGTCAGGGGTGCTTAGACCATTTATACAGCGCCTGCTCCCAGGGGCAATTTGTGGCGGTGCAAGCTGGGTTTCAAACATGACATGCAATGACTGTTGCTTTTACTATTGTTCGTAGGAACGCTACCCTCTGAGCCAACTTGCACTAAGATCCATTGTTGAGAAATACAAGTTAGGAAAGATCAGAATGCAGATTAAGATCTGTAACTCTACAGAACTCTATGCATCCATGAAATCAAGCCACTGCTGGGATTGAAAAGAAAATTCAAGACCCAAGGCCAGATAGATATCTCATGGAGGTGCCAAATCATTCCTAGATGAACTAGTTCAGAGTCTAGGTGTTGAACTCAGTACAGAAGTATCATTCTGCGATCTGTTGAAACCAAGCCTCTTGACTCTATGATTTGTTCACCTAGACTAAGAGTTTTTTGCATTTTTTTTCCAGAACCATGTCAGACCATCTGACATGTGCTGTCTGTCTGAAAATATGCTTTAACCCATCATGTGGGATCACAATCAAGCCCTGTTGGCTGTGACCTAGGCTATAAAAGCTGTCAGATCCAGCACCAATGCTCAAGAAGTCCAACAGAGAGGAGTCTATTTATTGTATGAAGGCTCATCGCAATTTGTAAGAAAGTGGCATGAGACCAGATGCCGTTGTGTCATCAACGGGAGCAAACATATTCATCACTATGCCCTGGGAGGCAAAATGGGGTTAAGAAAGATCCCAAAAGAAGATAAATACCTGGTAGATCTGCAGCAGAAAGGATACAAAATATGGTTCTCTGCCATTGTAGTAGGTTCTAGGAGACTAGTCAGCAAGTCCACCTATACATTCCTGAGAGAGATCACTCTGACAGTCAAAACCAAGCTGAAATTCATGACAAGCATGTCTAGGGCTGCAGAAGCAGGACTGGCTTTGGACTGAGAGACTGCAAATAGGCTCCCTCATCATGAGAAGAACCATCTCTCAAGTCAGTTGCTCGCTTGCAAGGAATATAAATGCAGCCCAAGGCATTTTTTGTTACCTTTCTGATGATTCCTTTAGGAGATCATGAAGAGTTTCAATTTCTAGATAAAAACTGCATTTTTTATGCAAAATTCTTGTCCACCACACATTGGAATTTATTCAAAATCTTACATTTCATCACTTTACCACATGCAAAACATCCTTTGAACTTCCTAGAATAATTAAAAATTGTAAATTATGTAAACATGTTTTTGTTCCATCTTAAATAGAAAGTGGTATGCATATCATTAAATTTAATTTACAGAAATATGAATTTCAAAGTAGATTTCTAATGTACACAAAAACATGATTTATTTAAAAAATTCCTTTTCCGTTGTCAATGATCTCTCAACAGACCAGAGATTACTACTAGAATACATGTTAGGGTCTTCACTGGGACCATAAACAAGAAGTTTATGAAGAGGAAAATTGGTTAGTATAATTTTTTTTAAATAGTTACTTTTACACATTTCAGTTACTTAGCAGCTAAAGGGTATTTGAAATGTTAGAATTTTCAGATTGAAACTAATATTCATTATCTGCAGGACCTAAAAATCATGCAAGATGGCTTAGAGCTACTGTCAGGATTTTAGCTCTTTGTTGCAGAACTCCTGTCCCAAGTAGAGAGTGGATACTTGTAGCAAAATACATACAAATGGTGTATTTGCCCAGCCGGTTTGGTATCAAAAAGTTCAGAAACTTTACAGATGGTCCCAAACTCATCTTCCAAATGATATACATCATTTGAATGAGAAGGAAATAACAGAAATTACTTTATCTGTTATTCAGAGTAATTGTTTTTGCCTCCAACCTGGGAATTTTTTGACTGCCTTAATTTATTCAGACGAGGAAGAACACAGAGCTCTGGCAGTTAGGAAAATTTTGGACAGTAGAATAAATCCTATTTTGGTCCCCAAACATGGAGAGAAGGATGGTTTGAGGATCAATGTAATTCCAACAATTAACTTCAAGTGCCAGGAATGGTTGAGACTGGTCAACATAGTGGAAGTTGATTGTTTTCAACCATCATGTGTTGAAGAATTCAACGATGAACTTCTTAAGCACATGATTGAAAATAGAACTACTCCAAACTTCCGATGCCACAGTCAGACAGTTGAAAGAGCTGTTAAGCTGATTTCTGAAGCATCTAAGAAGGCAGTCATTCTTAGCAAGAGAATTAGCCTAATTCTTGTAAAATGCAAGGAAATATCTGTCAGGAAATGTTTTAAGACAAAAAAAGACAACAATTTAATTGTTTAGTTAATGTTAAGGATGACAATTAACTCGTGTTAGCTCATGGCAGAATTTACATTAAATAAAAAGTAGCTAAGGAACTAGTTTTTATTGATACGGTTATAAATGTATAAATGGACATGCTATTACATTTGGAATGGAGTGTCCTACAGATTTGAAATTTTAAATACTATCATAATATGGCTTACTTTAATTACTCCAGCCTGAAGCAATTGATTTTTTTTTAAATTTGTTTTTCACTGGCACCTAATTGGAAGTCCAGATAGTGGGTTGTCATTCCCTTAGGACTAGCCCTTGAGCCAATATAATTTTATTTTCGTCTCAAGTTGTACTTACATTTTGTTTGCTGTTCGGCTTGACAACAACAAAAAATGATATCAGCAAAAAATGGGTACTTTCTATCTATTTTGGGCTGGGTATATGTAAGAATTTTATTATGTAACAAAAATAACCTCTAGTTATATGAACTAAAATGTTATGTGTTTACAAAAAAATACAGTAAAATTAATCGAAGATGTCATTTAAACTTAGGAGTGAATCTAGGTCAAAAACACCAAATCCAGTTTATATTAACAAGAAATTAAGAATAATTACCATGTTCACAAAATTTTCTAATTTTGAGATGTGTAATCGCTAGACGGATGACTGACGCTTTGTCCATTTGGGATAGGAGACCAAAACTAATAGGAATTTCTTTGGACAGACTGGAAAAGATTTCAGTTTCTCTACTCCTTCTTGTTCTGGCTGCATCTCTTGATTTTTCCTTCCTTTTCTCCAAATTCCTAAAATACAATAAAATTTGAGAAATTTGAAAAATTCTGAAATTCGTCAATTACAAATTTAAGGTCCAGATGCTATTTTATAGCAATCTAACCACATCTAAAATCTTGTAATATCATTTTCCTCAGTTCTAAATTGATTATATCAAACATAAACTAAGTATAATCTCAATTCCAGATGAATTTAAACTAAAAAAGCAATTTATGGTTACAACTATAATATAAAACAGAAAATACATATGTGTGTCTGTCTGTCCCAAGAACTCCTAAATGGTGAACAGTACCGACTTGAAATTTGCACATGTCACTCTTTAAGCCAATTCATAAGTCAATTGAGCTATTTTCAAATTTAAAGTTTTCCAACTTTCACCTTCTTCTAAATCACGTACAACCTTTAAACCCGAGAGCTACTGAAAACAAGGAGCATTGTGCTCTTGCGTGGTCTAATGTTTAAGACCTCTCACAATGGCAGCACGGATTCGAATCCCAGTTGCGGGTGGACCTTCCTGATCATCCGGTTCTTCGAGGGCAAGTATTAGGCGGTATTTGAAGGAAGTAAATAATAACAGAATTAATCAAATCAATTATAATGAATAATAAAAGAGTTTGAAGTAAAGTAATACTTTGTTGATGACCAAGGTTGGTGAAATAGGATATGTATCAAACCTCTAGCAATATCTAATGATTTTAATAGAGAGTTCTAAATAATTTGAGGCCCAGAGCATACTAGAGTAAAGCAAATCAATGGGCAAAGGAGTTACATAGAATAAGCAAGATATTTTTATGTTAGGTACTAGAGGTCAGACTGAGAATATTTGTCCCATGGGTACTCTAGGGTGACCCTTATATGATGAAAAAAAATTATTTTTTTAAATATTAGCTCTGACCCTCTCAGATGGTTCATTTTCTGGTTCTGTTCGATAACATGCAAAGCATATTGCAGCTGTTCTTCACTCTTGAATAAGCCAGACTTTGTGAATCAAAGCCAAGCCTCATTCTGCATGATCATTCGTTACTGCTTTGTGAAATTAAGATTGCCTCTGGGGCCTTGAAGTCATCCCTGCCGTTTCATGAATCAGGATCTTTGGCTAGAAATCCAACTGGCATGCTCAAACCAGAAAACAGATTTCTGCTTCTCTTTGAGACAAAATTAGGAAGTCTCTTCTGCTGTACCGTTTTCAAGTCCACATGGACATGTTTCAGAGGTACTTATTCTCCTTCCTTTTTTGTTAATCTTTTGATGATTTCACTCTTCGTGATGGAATCAACTTCCGGATTGATGAGACTGAAAATGATCAAATCTTCTGACAGGTACTGAAGGTGACCTGCAATCTTGCATGATGCTGCAGCTCCAATATCCTTCAGGTTAAGCAGGAGTTGTTGAACAAGTTAAAAATCATTCCTAGCTGTTTGTGATTCTTGCAATGTCATCTCAAACTGTGATTGAGATTATGAATTATTTAGAAAGAATTTTAAATTTTATTTATTCATTTATTTATGAATTGAGATTATGATTATGAAAATGATTATGAAAGTTCTAATTAGCACTGATCAACAGTTTATTAGTAGAAAAATATTGGTTGAAAGCTTTAGAACTCCCCTAATTTAAAAAGTTGTTAAGCTCTTACTCAATGTTTATTTTTTATTTGTGTTTTTAAGTTGTTTCACTTCTATATTGTGAGTTTTTATGAGAATTATAAAAATTCTAATTTTGTTAAAATTTAATATGAATTATTTTTGTGTTTGGGTGAGTCCTGGCAGCATCCTCTCTTTGTATGTGGAAGTTCTGATTGATGTTTGGCATGTAAAGGAAGTGTTGGTGTTGTGATCATTTCTTAATCATTCAACATTATAAATGTTTTATGTTATTTTAAGTATTTCTTCCAAATAAGATGCAAAGCAATGTTAAAAGACAAGAATAAGGAATTTTTACAAAGTAGTCCCCCACATCTAAATATTAATGTAAACAATGAAATATCATCCCTAGGAATTTTGGAAATTTTGAATAATATGCAGAACTTGAAAGATGTTTTAATGTGCAGGGGAAGTTAACCTTAATTTCAAACAGATCTTACTGAAATCACAAATGTGTGAATTGGATAGGATTAAATGTAATGCTGAGCAACTTACCAACAAAACCGCTGAAGAAACTGAACATCGACATGCCGACCCCCGATTATATGCACTTGCAAGACGAAAGAACGAGACTGATGAAGAAAGGAATGAGCGCCTAACTTCAAATCGAGTACAAGCTTTAAACTGAGATCTACTGAAAGCAAGGAGCATTGAGAGCAAGGTATTCAAAGTTTTGCATTTGCAAAGCGGAACCGAAATGGAATGGAATTCCATCTTGCACTACTTGTATTTTCTGAAACTTCACTTTAGGAAATCTTCCATTTTTTTTTCAAAAAAGCAACAAACTTGAGTTAAACAACAAGTTCCAGGTTAACCAGATATTTGATTTTGGGCAATGTTTTAAAATTGTTTTAAATGATTTTTTGTGATCTTTCCCTTCTTTGATGGATGCTCAAAGTCCAACAGGTGACATTTATAGTAACCCACAATTTGGATTTTGAGTGGTATCGTGTGCTGTTATCCAGTGATTGTTCTTCTGTTGGAACAGTTCTTCCTTTCCTATGTGATTCTTCTAATAATTGAACAAGATTCTTTGTTTCTTTCAGTGTTAAAAGCACTTTTATTAAGAGACATAATGATTACAAATGATACTTGGAGATCCTTCAGAGAAGCAATTAGTATTGGTCAATCAGGAAGCTTACATACTAGAAAACAATGATTGTTCCAGAACGTTCTGGAGGCATAAAGGTGTCCATGTACGCAGTTTTACTTGCACATATATAAATTGAGAAAATACATAAAACATGATAATCATATATACAGTTAAAACTGCAAATAGGGACATTTTAACTTTGCAGCAAAAATGACCCTGTGGGCCATTTTTGCCATATATCATGGTGTCTGTGTTAAACAAAAGGAATTAGCAAACTCATGCAAATTGATAAATAGAAGACAAGTTTAACACATTAGTAGACAAGATACAAGAAACAAAAGGGTTGTAATAATTTATTAAAAAAATTTGACAGTAGTCCTTTCTATGTCCCTCAACTTTCCCTTCCAGATCTAGTCCGGAATAATTCAAATGATATGTCTTCTAAGGAAGGCATTGAATTGATGTAGAATAATAGCTCAGATGTCTTATTCTATGCTTCTTGGTGGGAAATTATCACAGTTGTAAGATCTGGCTTGACAGTGCTCTCTTCATGTTCAGCTTCATTGACGCAGGCATGATGCCTTCACATCCTTCATCCAATGCAACAACTTCCTGAAATGTCTGGAGGAAGAACTTGGAGCAAGCTAACCATTCAACCACTTTGCCATTAACTTATCTATAAACTTCTCTGACATTGCCTCTCTTTTATTCATTTGCTTTGACTCTTTTGACTCCTCCATTTTCCCATTTCTTTTTAATCTCTTCTTTCCTTGCAATGATGTTCATTATTTGATTCTTATTCAAATTTTTTGTAAACAAAAATGCATTTTTTTAAATTTAAAAATGGTTCTTATTTACAATTTTCAGAACTATTTCAAGCAAGCTTATATAGAAGTTTCACGGGTCAATGTAATTTACTATTTCAACTATTTCAAGCAAGCTTATATAGAAGCTTTATAGAAATTTCACAGGTCAATGTAATTTAGCATTTTTTTGTATTACAGAAAAAATCTGTTGTTGAAGATAATGTCTAAAATATAGGCACAGACCCATATCAAGTTTGTCCATATTTGCAGTCTTTACTGTATATCTTCTTTTTGAAAAACATGACATAAATAAAAATAAAAACCTTTAAATAAAATGATTTACTTGGCTATCTGCAAACAATGAAATTTATTTCATGCCATAAATTCATAGAAGACCTCAGAGCTCAAATGTCTATGGATATCTAGAGCAACTATTAGAAGGCCAAAGTTCAATTCAGGCTGGCAGGCCTCAAAAAGATAAGCAACATAATTGATTTTAATTTTATATTTGATGGAATAAGTTTTGATTTTGACCATTAAATTCCAATCAAATTCAATGGTAGATACTGATACAATTTCAAGAAATAAATTTTCAAATTCAATTATCAGAATTTGGGATCAGGAATCTGTCCAAAATGGTCCAAAAATTGATGTTTTTATTGTTCTGATAAACTCTCAAAACATTTATAATGCTTCCAAAATCATTATAATGTTTAAAATAAGGAAATATATTGTTTAAGTACTTAACTCAAAGGAGACTTTTTTTAATAGAAGTTCTAAGGAATTAATGATCTTACAAACACCTTAGAACTTTAGCTATTGAACAAAACATGAAAGTTGTAAAAATGTTTATTTATAAATACTATATGCAAATGCAAAGCATATTTATGCGTAAATGCAAATGATGTTTAAGCCAAAGTTTTCTGAAAAAATGTTACAAAGTCGGATTGTAAAAATTTACTTTCAATGCACTTTTTATATTCCATTACATACATGTCAATTTCTGTAATAAAAACGCCATAAGTGAAAGCAAAAATAATAATTAATGTTTAAAATCATGATATTACCCTTGCAATACTTGCTAATTATAATAATTATGATAAATTACAAAATTCTTAAAATCCCAAAACACGATCTGAAGCATTCATCGATTGCACGATTTTGATGGACCAAAATTTCTAAACGCAATATTTCCTTAATCTATCTGAGGTAGATTTGTAGAACACATCTACACGCATTTGAAAGCATATTAATTACAGTTTGGAAACTATACAATCCGTCTGAATAAAAAATTACAAAATCCTTAAAATTCCAAAACACCATCTGAAGAATTCATCAATTGGTAACTTTAATTACTTACCGCCTTTTCAATTTTGTTTTAATTCCAAAACCCATCGATGCAAATACCAGCTAAACCTCTAAGACAAGCTCCAGAGCCAAAAACGTCAACACTCCGCAATAATGGCAAACAGACACTCGCAAATTAAAATACAACCTCCATTCTCACGATTGTGGAAATTTTAAAATTTATTAAAATAGTTGATATTTAATTAGATTTTTTTAATTTTGTTTGGCTTCTAAAATAACTAAATTCCCCACCCACACGATTAAACGACTATTATCTACCAACGAACATGAAAGGTGACGGCTGCCTCTACAAGCCCCAAATCACAAGTATGAGTGAGGGAGGAGCCGGCGATGAAGGGAGGAGCTTTGTTTTGTCACAAAGTGATGTGCTATAATTTTTTTTATTCTTAAAATGTTCTTTAATAAATTAATAAAAGGTTTTAAATTTAATCTTGGGTTACTGCCTTTTTTCTTAGGGTGGAGTTAGAACCACTGGCACTAAAGCGCTCAACAGAGTACTTAAAGGCAATACATAAGTCGGTTGTCCTTCAAAAGCTTATCAACAGCCCTCACAGCCATAGAAACTTTTTGCCCGCTGGGTGGAAAAGGTTCAATTAGTAAACATTTTTTAAGTTTTATCTTTTGCAGAAATCTAGGACATTCTCATCTGCCAGCTTGTTAGCCATTTCTTAGTCATTTGATCCCCTCATGCTCAACAGGTATGTGAGGGAGAATGACACCTGTTGTAGAAACAGTTAGATCAAGAGGAGAAAATCTGTGCATATAATGATGGATTATATTAACATTTTATATAGTAGTAATTATGCTGTTATAAACCAGATGTAACGTAGCCACTCTGTGAATGCCTTGCATTTATGTCTGAGTACACACCTCGCAAGCACATTCTAGCTATTATTGCATATTTTTATGGTGGTTTTGACATTGACCAATTCTTTGGAACATTGTGTGCAATTGTGAATTTGATTGGAATTTATTCTCTGAGTACAGAAAGCATCCATCTTTTACCATTGATGATACATGTTTGCAAGGAGTGAGTGTCCCTTGCTCCACTCATCAGGCACTTGTGTCAATGTACCACAGTTGCCCAGGTGGCATTCAATCCTATTGCACTGTGCTGGTTTCTTTTCATTTATTCCATATTACCTTTTGTTTTTAGAACATCAGCAAAAGAGACTCTGAAAATAATTTAATAATTAAATATTTTTAAAGACTACATCGAATAAAAGTGCAGTCAAAAACTTTTCTAAGTGTACTAAGTTAATCAGATTAGGGGACACTTCTCAGACCACAATGGTTTGAGTTGAAAGATATCATGATTGAGTCTGTTTTGAAGTCTGCATTTGGAGAGGGCTTTGATTCCTATAATTGTTGGGTGGATATAGAAAGGTTACTATTGAAGTGAAGAATCCAGATGTCAGGTGTTGTGGGTGCACTGAACTATCTATGCTAATGTAGGAGCTAGGAGCGGCAACTTCCCTTTTGTTTGTTCTAGTCCTAGTTGTGTGTTAGGTAGTGTGGATTCGTTGGCGAATAAAGTAGTTGTAT
>MPNW01000248.1:88963-100944 GCA_011800805.1 Hirudo medicinalis | reverse complement strand
ACCTCCTTTGGTTTTCTGTATAATTTAAAATTGCAATTAGCTAAACAGGTAACACATAACAAGTTACAAAACAAATTTGAAAATTTAAAACACATAATAATATTCACAAGATGTTCGAATAGGCATATCGTAGTTTCAATGAAACAACATCTTCATCACTACTTGAATCTACCCTCTTCTTTGCTCTGTAAAAAATATTGTTTAAAAATAAATCCAGTATTGTACAACTTTGGGCATATATCAAATAACTTTCTTTTTCTTTTTTTTTTAACGACATCAGTTTCAGAATCGTTGTCTCCTCAGCCAATTTTGTCTTTGCTCTGGCTTCCATAATATCATATGAATCATGAAAAGCAATATACATTTTTTTACATTACTTACGAACTTTATTTCATTTAAGACAAATAAAAAATATCTCACGGTTATCAGACATAACCCGCTGAACTGGGCAAACCGGGCAACCCGTCTTCAGACCGCACGGTCCCCGTCTGTCGGTGCTTGCTGGGGAGCGAGTGAAAGGCAGATATGACGGTGCTTGACCCAGAAAAGACTTGAAAACGAGTGAAGCGATTTTGTAGTCAATTCTCTGACAAATGCGTATCCAGTGGAGTTCATGGAGAAGAGGAGTGACGTGATCATGTTTTCTTTTGTTGTTTATGATTTTAGCAGCTGCGTTGATGACATTCTGAAATTGCTCGAGGCGGTAGGCAGGTAGCCGACCAGAGTTGAATAGCCGTAATCAATCTTTGATAGGATAAAAAATGTAACGAGAAGCTTCCGCACATCAAGTGAGAGTGGAGCAGCGATGCTTGCCAAGAATGGTCGAGAACTGCTCCAGAGTAATATTCAAAAATTATTTTAATTTATTTTTGTTTATTACATTTTTTATATACATTACAAAATTTCATGAGCTGTTACAGGCAACTTAAAACCAATTTGGAGCCACTAGTTATAAATTGTGAAATAAAGAAGTGATATTTTGCAATACTATTTTATTAATGCAAATTAAAAACATGTATTTATTATCAATAAATTATTAAAAATAATAAATAAAGCTGGTGTTATTAATATCTTCAATAAATATATCAAATACTGGCTTGGCATTTACGAATTGTTTTGATTTTTGTTGACGCATTTGAATTTGGAGCTCGTGAGTGGATATTTCTTTTATTCGCATTATAAATTTTACGATAGTGCCGCCTGTCTTTCAATTAAATTTTGCTTCATTTTGAGTCAGAAATTTATTTCACATAGTATTTCATAAGCTTCGCAAACTTCAACAAAGTACACTGCGTGTTGCTATTAAATTGTAGAAGTTATTGCTAGAAATTTGTTGTCTTGCAAATTAAACAGTATCAAAATTTTTCTAGATTCAGAATAATTTGCAATGGAAGATCAGGATTCTTTCTTCAACTCAGGAAGTTTCATAAAATGTAATATTGTCATTATTTATTCCTCCACAGTTAATATTTGCAAAAATAATATTTTATTTTAAGGTTCCGCCAATGTTTCAAACATCAGATCAAGAGAAAAGATTGATTTGTCCTTAATGTCATCCCAAATTCATTTAGTATGCTGAAAAATCATTTCTATGAGTAATATTTGCTTCAACAATTTGACTCTTTACAGATGTGTGAATCTAACACAAATAATTCAAAGCACAATTTGGAGATAAAAACTTCAGATGATGAAGACATTTATGGTGTGCTTAATTTTTACTTGCTAATTTTATTTCATTATTTTTATCACCTGTTCTATTTAAACAATAAATTATAAATTGCACTAGAACAAGTAATGCTCCATGCCTTTATGAAAACCTTAATGGCATCGCATAGGGATATTTTCATACTTCTTGAGGATTACAAAGGAATTTGCAGTGAAATGATGGATGCTCTTAAGAACTTTTCATCAGTGCTTTTCCCACTTCCCAGCAAGTAAAGCACATTTTATTGCCCAATAAAAGCAAATAATCACAATACATTACATTCTTAATATCTATTTACCTGAAGGAAAGTAAAGGTGAATCAAATGATGAGTCTGATTTCAGTGGAATTTTACACTTGGATGCTTGTTCAAGCTTTATACAGAGAAAGATTGTATTCTGGTTCAAAGAATATGGATGACTTTCCAACTCATGTTGTGGGTGATAGGAATTATTTTTTAGATGTTATTCATTTTGACTAAGGTCATATTTTCAATGATAGGATATTAAAGATAGTGAGAAAGAGATTATGTCTCATCTTTTCAGTGAAAGTTCTATGTTGAGGCAAGCACAGGTACTTAAAACAAATGAAAATAATAGCATTTAGAATACTAATTTATTTTGGATAATTCTTATTGTTTCAAAGGTGGTCATAGATTGGCTTGAATTCCAGCTGAGATGTCAAACAGAAGAACAATATAACATCGAATTCTTATCTGAACATGGGTCTAGGTTTGAGAGCTAATTATAATCAAATTTTAATTATTACATTCTGAAAAACTTTTGCTTTTTTTTTAATTTTTCTGTTTTAATAATTTTGATCCAATTTGTTCAATTTCTGTAGTAGGGAAAACACTCTCCACTTGTTGCTGCACAGGGAAAATGGTATTCATTCCCATGACAACCTTGTAACTGAATTGGTGAGCAGAATGGGATTACCTTATTTTTGAGGATGGGATAAAACTACTAAAATGTTCTATACTTGCCAATAACTATGAATGTCAATAATAGGACCTGATGGACCTATAAGGCAGAACAAGAAGCTTAGTGGCATTGATGATGATGATGAAGACAGATTACTTTGTTATATATTTTCTTGCATAAAATCTGGGCAGCTGGATGAAGTTAGTAAATCAAAAGTTCAAAACTTCCCATGTGATTTATTAAATCTTGTTCTGTAAACTATTAAAAATATTGACCCTGAATTTTTGATGATCTTCTATTCATTATCTTGATTTCTTGCTCTGTTTAAAACCTTACTTTTAATAGAATTAAATGCTATCTATTTGGATTGAGGAATACTTTCAAATAATTGAAATGTTTTTTAAGGCTTGCAAGGTTTGCATCCAGACAGGTCAACCATGGAGAGCAGTAACATTGCAAGGTTGGAAATTGTTCCATGATCCTAATATCAAGTCTCTTGGACCAGGTGGGGCTGTGCAAAAGACTGAAGGAAATCATTTTAGGGATCTCTGGAGAAGCACATGTTGGCAAATGGCTGATAATGTTGGATCATATTTTAATTAAAACTGACACAAGAGATTTAATCATCACTTATTTCAGGATAAGATTTCCACAATTGAGAGAGCTGTTTATGCCTCATTAAGTTGCCATCTAAAGAATTTATTGCCTGCATGTAAATCATGGCATGAATATCTTTGGGCTTACATGAAGAGTTTTGTTGATCAAAAGCTTGAAAGTCACATCAGAATATCTCTCACATCCAATAAGTTTCCAGAACCAGTGCCAAATGAATTCCATGTAAAGTTGTTAGTTGCTTTATATCTTGTACATCTATTGCAGAACCATTATATACTAATTAATGGCTATTTCAGGCTTAATTTTGATGAAATATTTTGTGAAATTGAATCAACATCAAATGAGGTTTTTTTTTTATTTTGAGTTTGAGATAATTTGAGTAAATAAACAAATATGTTGTGCATTGATTAATAGGAAATTAAAAAGCAATGCCAGTACAGATTCAACATAATACAGAAGTTCATTATCCTTGATCAAATTGAAAGTATGGTTTTTATTAAAAAAATTTAGTTACAATTGAAATATAAATTTCACTGTTAATTTATATTAATTTATTGCTCAGTCTTAGTTGAGTGTATGAGCAAGTGGTGTGAAGAAGACACATTGAAGCCTCATCCAATCCTTATGAGGTTCATGGCACATCTGCTTCTCTTCTTCAAAAACTGTGGGGCCTCTTTTCCTGTGAGTATGACATCCTAGTGTTTATTTCATTCATTCCTTGAGATCATCCTATAAAAAAAACAGTTAAATTTTGTACAAAAACTCTCATGATATTCAAAGGCCTTCTGAAGGGAACATTTTCCCCACTAATTGGGCCACCCACATAGAAGCTACATGATTAATTAATTATACAATTTATTATACAAATAAGAACATTGTGGTAGTAATTGTAGAAATAAATTGTGCAGTATATTTATATAAACATTTAAAAATTGAAGTTGATGTGGATGACTTGATTTCACTTGATATGTTAGAATAAATCTGAGGAGATGAGTATTTGAAGAAAACTATTTCAAAGTTGTCTGCATGGTATCTGAACAAAAGTTATTGATATTATGTAATTTGTAAGAATGTGAATCTCATATATGTTTAAAATGGCCATCAAAATATGCAGGCAACATATTATGGTTATATTTACAGATGAACAATCCTATTCAAAATATGTTTAGTAGATGAATATTAGGAGCTTTGTTGCTAATAAACTATATGTTGGTGATAAAGGATAAAGATGAAAAAGGGTAGTAGCGATCTTTTTGAAAAGTATATAATAATTTTAAACGAGACTTGAATGCCCAAGCAATATGTACTATTGTACAATATGATAAATATGGCTGGATAAGAGAATAATAAAGAATGAGCGAAGTTTTTGTATCAATACAAGGCAAAATTCCACAATTTTTAGAGACTTTGGATTGAATGAAATTAATGTAATCTACCCATATAATATTTTTGTCCCACAAAATTCCAAAAATTCTACAAGAGGTTACACAGTTGAAGGAGCCCTTAATATATAAATGATAGCTGCAGTCAATACTTTTATTTAGATGGTGAAATAAAATGTAATTTGTTTTTTCAAGTTGCTAATAACATTTGCAGAAAACCAATTGAGCAGAATGACTTTTAAGTGTTTCTAAGGCTTATTTGTTTATTTTTACAGAGTCAGCATGAAGCTACTATCATTTCTTGCTATGTGAATTGGTTGGTCGAGGTCCAACAGATTGAACTCATTGCCATTTACACCTCTTACCTGCAGGCAGACCTGCAAATTTTGATATATGCAAAGTTCCTTGAAGGTGATTATTCTCAATAAGTTTGCATTAAAATAAATTTTTAAACAGGTTCCTAGAATTAGCCACTTGATCTGATCAATCTTGGTAATAGTTTTGCAACATTTTCTTTTATTGTTCATACAGGTATCAGGGAAACCGAATGTCGAAAGCGCTGCATGGAATTGGCGGAAAGTGCAGGCTTGAACACAAAAATGATCGCTTTGACTGTAGTTCGAAACATATGCAAAGATGTGCCTTCCATTGATAACAATATATTCGATTCGCTCCTTACCCGAGATATGGATGAGGTTTGATTCTGAACTAATTTGTAGCTAAGCTATTAGTCATGGCAGTACTAAGTTGATGTTGATTCAATTCATAATTGTAATTCACTAACTTTTCATGATGTTATATATTTTATACCCTTCCAAAACATTTTATGCTCAGTTTTCATTCTATGTGAAATTTAAAAGTTGTCAGTACAGACCTCAGAAACATTACTGAATTTCTGAAATGATAAAACTCAAGGCCATTGCTTCCCAAATGTTTTCAAAAGTAATATACCATCACAATAACACAAATTATAAATCACGAGTTCGATTAGCAACAAAAAATCTAGGAATTGATTATGAAAATGAATATGTGAATATAAAATTTACAAAATAATTTCATTAAGCTAAGAAAGTCAAGCTTTCTCAAAGTCTGATTGTGAATGTGGCTATAAACCTTGAATAATTTCTAATATCTTTTACTAAATTCTAGGATGATTTGATGAAAATCAGTGCCATAGAGTGGTTATTGTTAGACAATGGATGGAGGCTAGAAGCTCTGCAGCAATCCAATTCTCTATTTAGAATGTTTATTAGTAAGCATATTGTTGTGAAAGTTTCTTTTTTTTTATTTCAATCTGTGATTTATGCTTGAAAAGGCTTCAGGAAAATTGATGCCTGCAACAAGTTGATGAAACTTATTCCCAGAAATTCAATTGAAATGATCATAAAAATTCAAAGTTCTCAGGTCCACTTTTTGCATTTGAAATTTTTAAATTCCAAATATTATAAATTAAAAATTGCTTTTAGTCAAGGTGTTTGTCAGCCAATGTAAAGAATACAATACGGGAATTTATGTGTGTCTCTGCTTATTTGGTAAGTTTAAAAAATGCACTTGTGAACAAATGAATTTGTTTAAAAGTTAACCACTTTTATTATTGAAATAATTGCAGGAGGCGCAGGAGTCTTTTTCCCAATGGTTTGACCACTTCCATACTGGAATGCCTATCAAGCCTAATGCTCTGAATTCAAATGGAAATCTGGTTGATAAGGTTTTATATGAACATATGATGAGGTCATATGATGCCAACATAGGAAGTTGGAAAAAGTCCCTTGCTAGTCTAGCTAATGTTTGTATTTACTATTTACTAAAGTGATGATTGTGTCTTTTCAATGTTTTTCTTTAATTGTTTTCCATCAGAATTCTATCTCTAGAATAAAGGAAGTTCTGCACTTTGCAGATGGAGGTTGGATGGTTGATCAAGAGGACGTTAGTGTATTGGTGTTAGAGTTATTAAACCATTTAATTTTATTAAGTTATGATGTTGCAGGAAAAAGATCAGAGTTTAAGGAAGCAAGAAATGAATTTTCTGCGGCAGTTATGTCTGCCATTTTTGTTCACCTTGCTACAAACAGTATACCATTCTATGGACAGATTTGAAGAATGTGGCCAACTTTATGACCTCCTAATGTCTGAACACCATCAGCTCTACAAGGTAAGTTGAAATTTGGGTCTGTCTACTGAATAACTTTAATTTTATACTAATAACTGTAATTCCAGGTCTTCAGTCAGGAGGAACTTGAGAGATTTTCTCATGAGCTCATATCCTCATCCATCAACTCACTCAATCTACAAATGGATGCTCTTGGACATTCACTCTATTGAAGTTATGATAGGGGGTTCCAGATTTTGAAAGTTTAGCATTGGTGAATTCAATTTCTTGTGGTTGTTTGGGCTCATTCTTGTTGCAATAGGAATTTTTCAAGCTTCAATGTGCAACTAAATTTGAATGTCTAACCCAAAATTAATCAGTTGGAGTTTGATGCTTGAATCTTGATAAGAAAAATTGAGGTTGAATCATGTAATTATGTCCTTTCTTAATAGCGAGATTGAATAAGAAATAATCGGTGTTCATGCTTATTTTTGAAATTTGAGGAAAGTAGGTTTCATAGTGTGCCTTTTCAGTTTAACTGGCTTGCCTTGTAAAATTTAGTTTTAAATATTGTTTCTGAAGACCTCCGTATCGCGAAGACTCTGTGCATGAGTGCTTTGGAAGAATTTCGACTGACTTAATCCATTTTAGTAAATTCTAAATGAAACGCAACTGGCAGTTGTAAAAAAAGATATTCAGTGTGAACGAATGAGGTTCCTTGATATAAGGTTGCGCTTTAGGGGCCGGACGTATTGTGATCATTACAGTAGACCTAACTGAGGAAACATCCATTCGGTTGACGGTTGGTACTTAAATTAGTGAAATGAATTTGTGTTATTCTACAATGTGGTATCGTTCAGAACAGCGCTTACGCCTATGTCTAGCTCTTGAATGGAACTTTCCGTCAAACCCCATTTTCGCAAATTGTCTCTAGAAGGTAATTGGTCATAGATCGATCTTATCACAAAGGCTAATCGATATGGAGACATCTTCCATATCCCATTCAAACTGATGGAGCGCTGAACCACGTCCTCCCACGTGGTTCATCTACCTTGCTGTGACTGCTGCACTGCCTTTGTGACTCGCTCTCTCTCCATTTCCCTCCTTCTCTCTCGGATTATAAGCTCTGCTCTAATCGCTGAGCAGGACTCAGACCATTTTGCGAAGTGGTTCCAACCTACAGCATGACGGCCGGTCTGAATAGGACTTCGCATTTCCTCAAACGTCAGTTCTGAAACTGACTTATTTATCTCATCCTGTGCTTCAAACTTCCTTTTTGTTCTTAACAGCGGTTTAACTTCGCGGATCCTGATGTCCGCAGAGTTGTTTAGCATCGACTGCGTCCTTATCTTGGAGACCTTATACTCCTCCACTATTGATCTCAGAGGTAGCCTTAACTTCGCGCTCTTGCTATAGAGGGCAACAGAAGACATCCCTGGAGGTCGCCCAAGCCATGATCTGATGTATCTGTTGACTTTCTTCTCTAACCCTTCGACTGTGGGCAAGCCGATCTCATAGATGGCCACAGCAGCCTTGGAAGAAGCACAAACTGGAACAACCATACCTTGAACCTTCCTTGTAATGGTGCCTCTCCGATAACCTGCAACCCTCAACAGTTTGCCTAACCGTGTCGCTTTCCTGGTTTTTATCGGTGAGGGAATCATTAAAAACACGACCCAGGCTTTTAACCGGTTCCTCGGAAACTGTGGGAACCCGTTGTCCCGCTACAACAAACAGAGACATCGCTGCAAATTTTCCCTTTAACGAGGGCAAGACTTCTCGATTAAAGCAGGTTTAAAAGCCATTCGACATCACCCTAAAAGGCTGTTGAATGTATCCAGTGTGTTCTGGACTACAGGTCTTCTATTCATTACAAGGGTGGTGTCATCCATGAACGCCTTCAACGAAGGCATGTTCAAATCCTTACCTAAATTCGCCTCTGGAACATTAGACCCAACTGCGTTGAGTAGAAGTTGCGTCGCTAGTACGAAAAGGGAGGAGGATATCGCGCACCCCATCGCAATGCAAACCTCAAGAGGGACCCACTTTGTTGTGTACGTCTTGGGGGGAGAACGACGGGGATGCCAGGCTAAACACACTGGCAGGGAGAGGCACCACTGGAATGACTCGTCTCACTTGAAGTGGAAAGTGACGAAAGTCGTCACTGTACGTATTAGTGAGGTGTTTCTCCAGTTCGCCCCTATCCACTTTAAGCTCTCCTGATTTCGGAGGGTCGAGCAGCGCTTTCCCATACCTGTACGGATCACTGAAAAACCTTCTATGAGCTTTCCTCCTCTCATAGTTCTTTTGTCTAATACCCTCGGCACGACGAAGGTTTTTCATATGTTCCTTCAACTCTTCCCACAACATAGAAAGACTAACCTTCTCCTCCTCCTTGGCGCTCTTCCACCGACGACGGAGCGCCTTCTTCTCGCCTTTCAACAACTCAAGCTCACGTTGCCGTCCTGATTTTTGCGGTTTGACGGGCCGTTTTTCAGCAACGAACCCGTATCTCTCCAAGCACTTTCCATTGTAGCGACAGCGGCATTGACGACGAAGACGCTACAAAGTTTATTTACAACAACGGCAACAATTCTTCGACTGACAACATAACTGCTGGAGTAGCAGCGTAGCGACGTAGCCGGAAGAGTTGGAGANTAGGAGCGGCAACTTCCCTTTTGTTTGTTCTAGTCCTAGTTGTGTGTTAGGTAGTGTGGATTCGTTGGCGAATAAAGTAGTTGTATGTAGTGTCTTGGTTTAATCGACTAACTGCGAGTTACAACATCAGGGAAGTCAGTATCTGTGCTAAACTCTCATTGTTATAAAGACATTGCAGGTGAAATTTTTAGTAATAAACTTCAAGTAGAGGGAGGGATTTGCAGGTGCTCTAGTGGCACATTGACAGAATTTCACATTAGGAGGGAATTTTGAGGAAACATTGTGACTAATTTCCCAAGTCCATTAAAATCGCAGCTAGCAATATGGCCATCCTTATCGAATGACTTTAATTTACTTAACGTGAAGCATTTAGTGAAAGAGTGCTCAAAAAACTATTTTGCTCGTTGTGAAGAAACGAAAATAATTATTTATTAACGTCCGCATAGTTAGACGATTAGGGCACTCCCGCAACTTGAAGGCCCGAGGTTAGAGCATTTTTGGAATTTGTTTACAAAATGTAGCTCCTCCAATTATTGCGGTTCTTCCCTTACGCCCTGTGGTTTGGATCTTATAGAGGCAGCCAGAAAGGCTGAAATTATTGACATTTAAAAATATCCATAAAACAATAAAACAGAACTTCATCACCGGGTTTTGTCTGATGGCGGAATATAAGTCTTTTAAGAATGTTCTTAAAAATGATAACGGACATACTATAACGTCCTATCAATAAATAATGCAAAAGATTTCAATAAAATAAACCGAAACAATATTAACTAATATTGGGTGCAATATTCCAAATACCAATATCTTCGTTGAGTTTCATAGTGATACTGGTTCTTTATATTCGATAAATAATTCCTGATTATTTATCTCCATTTTCTTATGTTTGTGAACATAATATATTCATGCATATCAGCATTCCAATTACATAACCATTCACATCAGTATTGAAGAGTAACTGCCATTTCAATTATATTAATAGCTGGATTGAAGTTTCATAAAATTTCATACAGAGTAGGTGTTCTATTAACCAGAGCTTAAATTTGATGGGTAATCAGTTTCCATAAAATAATGAGAAGTCAATGAACAGTTTAATTAAAAATGTTGAAAATGCTAAAATGCTCCACAACATCTGTTTTTTAAATTTTAAATCTAACTCCTTATTGAACTCTCATGGTCTTATTGAATGTTTTGGTTTATCATTAACTATCGATTTAATTAAATTTTAATTTAGTGAGTCCATAAAAATGCTCCCTTCTATTCATAAATTCCAAAATATTTGTCACAAGTGGTCATCTAAAGGACAATCTTTTAATCTTGCTCATTTTTAACTCCTTGGAGTTCTTGTCCACATTAGTCATCAATTTTCTAACACATTTCTTTTGCAATGGTTTACAAATGTATTTAATAATGTTGTAATAACAATGAAATTGTTGAAAAAAAATTGTTTGGACATTAAATTGTCTCTCTTGTCTGCAAAAGTCCACAGACAAATGCTATCAATTTGCCCATCGATATTTTTCTAAATCCGTATAATTCATAAATAATTTATTGGCCATAATATAGCTCCAGTAAATCCAGCGAGGAAAGCTTACTACATCAATATTTATTACATATAGTTTTGATAACTAATTTACAAGTGTTTTTGCTTTCCTTACGTGTCTTTAGAGTGAAATTAATTGTTTGCCGCTATTCCATCAATACTATACTTTCATTTTTTAATATTTATACACATAAAAAAAATCTACCCCCCCACCTCGACATTTCAAAATTCTGCAAGCCTGCATTCAAAATAAGAGCGAAAGTGAAGACCCAGCAAGCACAAGAAATCGGGACCCGACTGGGTCCCACGCGGGAAGAAAAGCGGGGCCCGATTAGGCAGCCCACCGGGGCCCCGCTGGTTTATGACCGCGGGCACCAGTCGGGTCCCGCTCGGGTAGCCCACCGGGTTCCCGCTGGTTTGTGTTGTGGGCACCATACGGGCCCCGCATTAGTTGCCCGGCATCATTAAGCACGGGTTGCCCAGCCCAATCCCTACATCATTAATCACGAGTTTCCCAACAATATATGTAAGACTGAAGAATACAAATTGTTGGGTTATCACATCAATTTTATTGAGAAAAATTCAGCAGTTATTAATTCAAGGGGTTTCTTTTCCGACTGCCAGTTCCTCTGCCTCTGGCATTTCCAAACCACTTGCAAAGTTCCATCTCACAATCTTGGCTGGTTGAAGTGCTTTGGTTCCTTTGTACTACCCCTAAAATTTTCTAGACAAAAAGATTCATCATACTGCTAAGCTTATTATTACTCTATAATTAAATTAAATTAAAATTCAATTTCTGGCGTGCAGGTGGCCAAATGGGTTATGGTAATGGCAACAGTCGTAATGTGTCGTGTCCGAAACCCAGTCTGCACCGCCCTCTGGAAGGAGCGCTATATAAATGGTTTCAAGAAGCACCTCTGACGCTATGCATATGGCACTATATAAATTAAGTACAAATTTATAGTAGCATCAAACCAAAGTGTTAATCATAAAAGTTACAAAATGGAAGCCAGTTGACTAACCAAACACAAAATTCATCATTTCAGTTTGTCGAAAGGCCTTTTTGCC
>MPNW01000248.1:55147-81662 GCA_011800805.1 Hirudo medicinalis | reverse complement strand
GAATGCCCTGACTTAGCTTCTTAAATAGCCAGACAGGACAAAGGAGGATGTCCACAAACAAAGGATGCGCGCCTGGTAAGTCATCGCTGATAGGGTTAGGGTCAGCACGTGATTATGATGGATGTGCAATCCTACACCATAAATGCAGTCAGTGAAGGACTTCATGGAATCGTCTATTTTCAAAATTTTCTTAAGATCACGTTTGAGATTGTCATCCAATCCGTCCTATCATTACCTCGAGGGAACTTGATTCTAGCTCGTGGAGGGTCTTCCGTGAGGCCGGAAACTCGAACGCACACGGAACTGTGGTGTGAATCCGGCGTTTAATATTAAAATAAATTTTTTTAAATTAGTGAAATTAGAACAGCGCTTACGCCTATGTCTAGCTCTTTAATGGAACTTTGTCCATACTTCGGTCCTCGGGGATAGATATATATTCGCCGGCTATTTAGGGGAGACAGGGGATGGTTTCAAAAATTATAAAGTTTGTAGCCTAGCTTTTTATTTATGGAATAAATCAAATTTGTTGTAGCCCATATATCTTGGCACCAAATTAAGCTTTAGTAAAATTCTCAAATGGAGTCTTGCGAGTGTTGCAACCAACCCCGGCCGGATTTAGGTCGAGATGTGCCACTGCACAGGGGCCTCCACCAATCAAAGAAACCCCTTTGTTTGTCGGGATAGGGACTAGTGCAGAGGTTTATGGAAGCCCCACCACCACACTCCACCTGGCTAAATCCGGCGCTGTTCCACTTGATAATGTTAAGCCGGTGTGGAGGGCACCAAATTATCAAAATTGGATACCAAATGTTAAGGGGCAGGCTAAATTATCAATTATTTCGCCCAAATGGACTACATGGACTACAAAATCTCTTCACTCATTTTTGTTCAGCCCCACCGCACATATTCTTGGTAGGCGCGGGCTCAGATCAGCAACCATGGTTGCTCTCGTCAAATCACCTGTCCGACGTGACACTGGATGGCAGGTTTATAGACGTTGGTGGCCCGCAGATCTGGAATAGGTCTTCGATTACCAACACTGATCCAACCGGGTTTCACTCCGCCCTCAAACCTTTCTTCAGAGAAAGCTACCCTCTATATTAAGTGGTTTTGAAATTCTGTTTGAACGTATGCCACTCTAATAAAACTCTGAAATGTTATCTTTGGTTATCGCTACGCCTCTGCCTGACTCGGTCTGAAAATCCTGGAACTTCATAATCCTTAAGCATCTCAAATTTAGTTTAAAGCATTATCTATATAGTTTCTCATATTCTGTTTCATTCAACATTCGATAGGTAGTAGCCCATCGTTGACGAAAAATATCGGTTGTGTTCTAACGTTTTTTAAATTGGTTTTTGGGTTTTTGGGTGTCTTTAAATTTTTTAATACCCTTTTCCGATGAAGCAACATTGTTGCATTTGCAGGCAAAACCTCACTTTAGTCATTTAATTTATCAACTTTTGAATGATTCCCACTTGATAATTAATTTATGTTTAACCAAGTTATTTATAGTGGCTAAGACCGAGGTTTGCAAGATAGCCGCTCAAGGTTTCGGTGTGGTGGTTAATTAACGTCCATTTCAAAAAATTAGGTTTCGCATAATGGACTACTTTATATATCAATGTTAGGACAAAGAATTGTGAAACATTTATTGTTGTAAAATAATAAAAAATGTCAACCTTAGTTTCTTGAAATCACGCATTACTTGATGCTACTTTATTACAAATGTCAATAACCAAAACATTAATTTTAATTTTTTAATTCAAAAATTTAAAATTTTATTTAGAAAATAAAACAAATATATTTGCTATTTTAAATTTTTACATTATGCTGAAGGCTTTTAGTGACGTTATTCTTTGATTTTTGGTTGGTAGCCATACTGCGATTTACATTTGTTGCGCTTATTTGTCGATATAGATATGGCTTCAAAGCGTAAGTCGGGCATGCTGGAGGATTTACGAAATGTTGAATTTGAGACTTCCGAGGAGGTCGATGCACTTCCCACGTTCGATTCAATGGGTTTGAGAGAGGATCTTCTCAGAGGAATCTATGCTTACGGTAAGCTATAAAAGTTTTAATGAACTGTGTGGACGTTTTCTTTTTCTATAGAATAAGTTTAAAAGCTTCTTAATAGGCTAATAGATTGCCAACAATTCTAATACCAACACATAAATAAGCCAGTATTGGGATATTAAAATATTTGTGAAAATGTTCAGGCTTTGAAAAACCTTCTGCAATTCAACAAAGAGCCATCAAGCCAATTGTAAAGGGTAGAGATGTTATTGCCCAGGCTCAATCCGGAACAGGAAAAACCGCAACCTTTTCTATCTCCATTTTGCAGAACATTGATACACAGCTAAGAGAGACCCAAGCACTAGTACTTTCACCAACCAGGGAACTTGCCACTCAAATTCAAAAAGTGTTGCTAGCACTTGGAGATTACATGAATATACAGTGTCATTCATGCATTGGAGGTACAAATGTTGGGGAAGACATCAGAAAACTCGATTATGGACAACATGTTGTTTCTGGTACTCCTGGAAGAGTATTTGACATGATTAGAAGGAGAAATCTAAGAACAAGAGCAATCAAAATGTTGGTGCTTGATGAGGCTGATGAGATGTTGAACAAAGGATTTAAGGAGCAGATATATGATGTTTATAGATACCTTCCACCAGGGACACAGGTTGTTCTTATTTCTGCCACTCTTCCACATGAGATTCTGGAAATGACCAGTAAATTTATGACTGATCCTATTAGAATCTTGGTAAAACGTGACGAGTTGACTCTAGAAGGATTGAAGCAGTACTTTGTTGCAGTTGAGAGAGAAGAATGGAAATTTGAGACATTGACAGATTTGTATGACACCTTGACTATTACTCAAGCGGTGATATTTTGCAACACTAAAAGAAAGGTTGAATGGCTAACTGAAAAGATGAGGGGAAACAACTTCACAGTATCTAATATGCACGGTGATATGCCTCAAAAAGAGAGGGAGGCAGTTATGAAAGAGTTTAGAAGTGGAGCAAGTCGTGTTCTGATTACAACTGACATCTGGGCTAGAGGAATTGATGTCCAGCAGGTGGCTTTGGTCATTAACTATGACCTCCCAAACAACAGAGAATTGTACATACACAGGTTTGCATCATTTATAATTTGTAACTATTTCAGCTTTTCAATTAACATAGATTGGCAGGTATGTTTATTAATTTTATTATTGTAGGATTGGAAGATCAGGAAGGTTTGGGAGGAAGGGTGTTGCCATTAATTTTGTCAAGAACGATGATATCAGAATCTTAAGAGACATTGAACAATATTACAGCACCCAAATAGATGAGATGCCCATGAAAGTTGAAGATCTTATTTAAAAGGAACATGACCTTTTTTGACATGATTTGAGTTGATCATTGATGATTTCTCAGTTGTTTTGAGGATTTTGACTGTCAAATATTTTGTGGAATGTGTTGAATTAGAAGATGCAGGTTAAAAGTATTTGTCTTAATTATTTTTTCTTGATCAATACAGAACCCAAACTTTGGTTGGAAGGGACTGATTTGTTATTAAATTGTAAGCAAAAAATCATCTTCCAAATTGTGAGGGTTTGTTCTGGAAAAGCTGAAGCGTCCCTGTTGAAATGCTTGTGCAACTGAAGCCTCTGTTACCTCATTAGTAATATTAAGACATGATAAGTGAGGCAACCAAAGCAATGAAGAATTTGCTTACATGTTCTGGTCAAGGGTGATAGTTTTTGGTGCTGGAATATTGCCTCTGCCCTTCTGTGGTGGCAATCTCATGGGCAACATCTAATTGTAGTAGTCCTACAACCAGCCCAGCATCATGGATTCAATAAGTTGTTTATGGGGGCCAATTGTGCATAACAATAAATGAGTATTCTTTTATAACAAATGAAATAAGTAGAAGAAAAGAATGTCTGCGAGATTAAAACAAGATGATATTTAAGTGTTCAAAAAGGCAGTAGAAGTGGTTTATAGGATGATTTGAATGTTGGTGGTGTTACTTCTGTAGATGTGGATGAGTACATGCATACATCTGAGCATCTAATGGACAAATTCATCCCAAAAGCGATGGGCATTGTGTGCTGTGTTTCCTGGCAAATAAGAAAGTCTTTCAGTAATTTTTGTTCCAGAGGACATGGTAGGACTCACACAGCTAGGACTCATTATTGGGGATGTATTACATTTACATTCATGTCCAACAGTCTACCAGAACATTCATTCATTTATGATACATAATTTAATGTATAGGAAACAAGGTGCATAGTTTTGATCATATATTAATAAAAGAGCATATTATTAGAAAAATCTACTCTTAGTCAAATACAGTCATGTCATCTTCTAGAACATTATAACTCAAGCAAACCCTGAATTTCCTGAGAATCCATTTCCTGTAGAACCAATCTCTCATGCCTAGCAATAGAACTCTCCTTAAATGAGCACTTCTTGTCCATGTACCTTGCTCTTAGTGAGTGTATTGGCAACACAGTTGGCAGTAATTTTGCACCATGAATTTTTCACCCAACTCTCTCAGGCTAGGCTTTGTAAACTTTCCACACTTTCTTTCCCCCATTCTATTTTCAATGTAGTCCTCGATTTCCAAATAATCCCTGAATGGCTTGATTATGGCAATATCAAGAGTGGAGATAATCAGTCATTCCTGTGGGAATTATTATCTAGTATCTTCAGCTTGAACTGTGTTGTCGATCTTCTTAGAGACAGTTTATATTGCTATTCAGCCAGTGTTGGATTATCACTTTGAATTCTTTTGGGTATGCTTAGATGTGGTGTCGTTGGAAGGGCAAATGCTTGAATCAAAGACTTTGCTCTCCTGTCAGCAATCCATTCACAGATAGTGTCTTCCAACTCAGGAACTAATGGTTGCCCACCTAATCCACACTTGTGCTTTAGCATCCATCTGTTGACTGAGGTTCAAGGTCTCTGCTCGCCATTTTTGGACCATTCGGATATCCAATTTCTTTTCTTTACAGAAAGTGGCAAGATTCTGGCTCCATGAAAGCTCCATGATTCCTTCCTTGTATTCTATGGAATAGTTTTCTTTGTGCACTCATCTTGTCAAAACACGGTATTACTCCTTAACAATTAATGCCAACTCTTACATACATGACGCACTGAATTATAAAGATTTTTAGATACAATCTGATACAACTGCGCTACTCTGCTTGGTCATCTGTTTAACGTATCTGATGTACAAAGGCACCAGCTTGGATATTTACAAATACTTACAGTAATAATGATTACAACTTATATTACCGGTATTATATTATATTAGTTGTTCGCGAGGCAATGGGAAGACACCTCGAATCGTCGCGCCATGAAATCATAAAATTCCTTGTGGCGGGCTAATAATGTTGGAATATGGCCTTCAAGAGGCCGAAAGGGAAGTTCGTTTTTACCAGACCCGGCCCCGAGAGAGTAAGGTGATTTCGAGGGCCGAAATGCTCGGAGACGCTCTTCTGAGGAGTTTCAAGAGTTTTCATTCTTATCATTTCGTAATTCAATACCTCATGGTGCGTAGCAACAAACCTGCAGTACAGCCATAAATGCCGGCTGACGATCTTAACGATAATATTTTTGGGGTAGTTTGGTAAAATAATTTCTGGAAACGCGGTACGTCACGGGAATGAATTTCTGATAAGCGGATGAAATAGTTATCAAATGAAGTAGGTAGAATGTTTAGTGAGAATAGGATATTTATTGTAGAAATTTATCTATATCTCGTTTATTGTGTTTTATCGCACGTGTATAATTCTATGATAATTATTTTAAATATTTTTCACAAATGATAAAACACGATAGTAATGGTGTGTCTGGATTCGGTAGGAGTTAACAGATGTTTTGCTTTCAACGGCTAAAAGTCACATGGCTGGTTCTTGTCTGGTTGTGAATGAATCTTGTGTAGTGGATCGCTGCTAGCTTTGATCTGTGCTGTTGTAACTAAAATAATTTACTTCTACGAGTGGAACTTTCCAAATAAGTTTTGTTTTTTTAACAGCAATGGATTTTCTGGCCGATAACAACATCTGCGGCCAAACCATTTTAAATTTGGTATCTTGGGGAAATGCTATTATAGCGGAATTGCTAAGACTTTCTGATTTTATTCCTGCCGCATTTAGCAATGAAGTTCAACACAGACATGAGTCTGCCAAATATGCTGAACTTTTGTCGGATTTCAGTTATTTCAAGTGCTCAGAATATTTTGAAAACGTCATCGCTACAAAGCCGGTGAATTTACAGCTGTAAATTCTTTTTTGAAGTGCACCTTAAACTTAACATCCTATTGTTTGAGTTGAAGGGGTTAGAAGAGTTGGATGAAGAATTCAAAGATAATTATTTACAAATTTTAACAAGATTTTATCAAGCATTTCAGAGCACTCATCAATATATTACTGACCTGAATAGGTAGGGTTTTTTTTTTGCTTGCATGTATTCTTGGCTTAAATTATTTTGTTCTCGAGTCAAGATTTATAGATGATTTGGAAAATGGCATTTTTATTCAACAAAATTTGGAGTCTGTGCTGCACAATGAAGATGGGAAGCAGTTGATGGTTGTTTCATTTTCATTTATATGACCTAATGATCATTGATTTATTTTTGATTTAAAGTGTGAAGCAATTTATTTGTATGGTGTGATGTTGCTTATTTTGGATTTAAAAATAGAAGGACCTGTACGTGAAAGGATACTTGTCTCTTACTACAGATATAGGTTTGATTAAAATAGATCTCTTAGATCCTTGAATACATGGCTCCAAATTTATTATTTGCAGTGCCTCAAAATCTTCACTTGAATCAAATATTGATGAAGTTTGCAAGATGCTGAGAGACACTGGATTTTCAGTACTTAATTTTAAAAGGCCTTTGGATTACCCAGAGTGTTTTTTCAGGTAATATCGCAACTGGTATTTTTTCCAGTTACTTTAATTGTTCTATTTTTCAGTTTTTTAAACATATTTGCTACAGCCGTATTTCTGTCAACAAAAAAATGATTTCAATGGTCATGAGCAGACTAAGATCAGACGATATTTATAATCAGCTTTCTGCTTACTCTGCCCCTGAGCATCGAAGCACAGCTCTTTCCACTCAAGCAGCTATGCTTTATGTAGTTCTCTACTTTTCTCCTGAAATACTTCATGGACATCAAGCAACTATGAGAGAAATTGTTGACAAGTTTTTTCCTGACAACTGGGTTAAATGTTTAAATTGATTTTAATTTTAAGCCTTTATGAATTAACCTAACATTAACATTTTGTACATTATTATAACTTTGCACTTTATTTAAGTAATTTTTCCAGGTTATAAGTATATACATGGGGGTAATAATAAACTTGTGTGAAGCTTGGGCACCCTACAAAGCTGCTCACCAAGCCCTTGCCAACACTTTGGATGTGAGCAACATTAAGAACATGGTAAATCATGTTATCATGCAAATGACTTTTGGCCAAGCATATCTAAAATATTTCATAAATCAGGCTGTTTATCATGGAAAACAAGCTGGTGAACTTGTGACCCTTCTTCGTACAACTTTAAAGCAAGGTGTCTTGACAGATGGACATGTTACAGATAACCTAAACAGTCTCACAAATGTTGTGAGAAGTTCAAATGTGACCATCAGGTGGTTGATGCTACATACTGTATCAAACAATTATACTGGTGAGCTGCAATTTCAAATAATGCTCTTCATCTTTTAAATGTTACTTTAAATTAACTATTAATTTTATTATTTTAATTATAATCAAATTACTTTAAATAAATGAATAACCCCATTAATTTCAATTTAATTTTAATTATTTCATCTTCTGATGTAATTATTCAACATTTGCTTATTTTGATAGTATGCTAAAAATGTTAATATCATGGCAAAGTTGTTGAAAAATGCAACCAAAAAATTATTTAAGTTTACTAAGAAATTTTAGTAAGTAAACATGTGATATTAATTTCAATAATTTTGAGAAATTCAACAATTGTCTTACGAATTATTAAGAGCAGAAGTCTCCTCCTTTTCTGAAACATTATTAATATGGGCTGATAATATTATGATATTTTTAAACAATTATCTTGAAAATTCATATTTATTTACATGTTTAAATTAATTAAGTTAATTAAAATTTTATAAGAGATTCTAATCATAGTGTTTCGATTTATTTACATAAAAGGAGTTGGAAA
This sequence comes from Hirudo medicinalis, assembly GCA_011800805.1. NCBI lineage: Eukaryota > Metazoa > Annelida > Clitellata > Hirudinida > Hirudinidae > Hirudo > Hirudo medicinalis. The sequence goes on along the minus strand of MPNW01000248.1, from coordinate 73,464 downwards.
AAAGAAAAACTATGTACAAAATGTTATTTACAAAATATATTTATATCTACCTCAGGTCTTAGAGGCTGAAAGTGATCATTTAATAATAACAACAAATATAAATAATAAACTACAAATATAAATTTAATGACAAAGTTTTAACGTACTTAAAACAGTGCAAGCGGATAGTTGATAAAACAATCTCCTCTAAATGGCTAGCTTATTTTAACAAAACTTAAAATGAAAATTTAAATGAAAATATTGAGCCATTACATTGAACAAATATATTTGATAAATATGAATAGAATTAAATGGGAACTAGAAATGATGAGATGGACATTAGATAAAAATAGCTCCTTTCCTTCTCATGTTCATATTGTAGCTCTGATTATATACCTTTCATTCATAAAATTTTACTTTTTAAGTGATTATAAAATAGTTTAAATGTCTTATGATTAATTTTTAATTAATTATTTTAATTTAAAATTAAGGAATAAGAAGAGCTGGGTTCAAATGCATTTATCATTGTCCCAGTAAATTATGACACTTGTGACCTTTCAAAACTGATGTCCTAAGTGGTCCATGTCTACTTTACACTTAGTTTGGTATTTCTTGCATCAGATGAATGATGTCAGCTTTTCTTTATAACATACTTTATAAAAATTGTTCCCAAATACTACTTTTGGAATTTGGTTTATACATTAAACATGTCTTTGCTTTTTTTGGCAATGAGCCCAACCAAAAACATCAACTGTTGATATGTTTTCATCCTCATCAAAGTCACTAAAGATATATTATGAAAATTCACTCAACTCATGGCTCCTCAGGCTAAAAGGAACTTGTACATAAGAAACTCTAGGAAACAAAGACTAGAACAAAGAATCCAAAGACTTTATTTAAGTCTAATAATACTTCAATGATAAACTTTTTTTAATTGTTTATTATGTTAATATTGCAATAAATTTATTTCCAGTGGGGTGGTGACTATAGGGTACTTTTATTAAAACTGTAGAGTTTGAAGCTGCAACTATGTGTTTTTTGGTGAGATGTGAGCTGTTTAACATTAGGAACCAATACTGACTGTCTATACAGTAATCCAATCCAGTAATTCATTTCTTAACATTTATTACATCACTTCGCACATTTTATTACTGAACAATAATTGTTTTGTAAATAATATTTTATTTACAATAGAGTCTTTTAAGAAATGCCGACAAGTGAGAGAGCAGGTGGTACAGGAAACTGGCTGCAACCAAGAAACTATTTTTCAAATGCTTCTTCTCACTGCTGACTTTGAATTGAAGTTAAAGGAGGTTTTTGGATGTGTTTTTATAACAAATTTTTCAAATCTTTGTTTCAAGTTATTTTGACATATCATTACCTTAATAAACAAAAAGAATTAAGAATGAATAAAATAGGGCTTCTTTTAACAAGTTATTGTGATTTTATTAGGGTTTAATGTATTTTCAATATATTTTTTGATGATTTAGATTCTAAAGAAATTATTGGATGAAAAAAAACACCTATGGGAGGGAAACAAAAAAGAAGGCTCTGAAAGAATGAATGATCTCAGCATGGTTTTCAGTGGAACTGTACTTCTGTCGAGGATTGAAAAAAATGGTAGCACCAATTATTGGTGTTTAGTGTTAATACATTTACTCAAGCCTAAGAAAATTTTTATAGAGAATCTTAAAGCTTGGTTTGAAGAAATAAGCAAACAGATTGTTATTCTTGACTACGAAGACTCTATAGCAGCAGGTCGAAAAATTGTACATCTCATACAGGCCCTAGAAGAGGTTTTTCTTGAAAACCTTTGTTTTTATATAAGTTCAGAGTAGATTCAATGCCATAACATATAGTGTGCTTCTTAAATATGGCCAAGTTTTTTTTTGTTGGATAACTATGTACAGGAATCACATATGCCAATTTTTAAACTTGAAGAGCATTAGATTTAAGGATTTATCACATTTATTGAACAGAGGATGAATATTTCACCTGACTTTCACAAAAAATGAAAAAGTTATGTAGATCAACTGGAAATGCTAGAGAGCATCAATAAAACAATTGTTAATATCAATTTAATAAACAATTTGTTAATATCAAATCTTAAATTATAATTTATTTATAAGCCTATAATCTATTTCAGATCCTTTCTTAATAATTGATTCTTGAACTTTATTTTGTAATGAATTCTGGAAGAGTTTCAGGCACTTTTTGTCCAGTACTTTCCAGGCCTCACTCAAAGTATATTTTTTTTAGCAAGCAATCTCCACATGTTTCCAATGGGGATTCAAGTCTGGGAAGCAAGCTGGCTGCTTCAGAACTTTCAAATTCCTCAAAATTTTGAAAGCAAAAGAACATGATATATAACATAATAAATGCTGCAAAAAGACTGAAACATTAAAAATTCAAAATTCGTCACGGTGGAAATGGATACTTGTTTGAAGTTGTCCACATGTTTGATGAATTCTGTTTTCCCTCTTGGGATGAACCACTTGAGGAAATGGCAGTCCAGCCATTAATGAGCCACTTCTGAAATACATTTAAAAACATGATTTTTGGGACAATTAATATTTAATGCCATTTGGACCATCCAAATCCACTTTCATTTCATTAAAAAAAAAAGAGTACCAGGTTTTTTCTTTCTCAGTTGACAAGTATCCAACAATCTAACAAAATAAAATAATTCAAGGATTATCCTTATGGAAGTGATAGCTTCTGGCCCTATTTTCAAAAAAATGAAATGAAGTGGCTGTCAAAAATAACAAACATTAAAACAATAACTAATTAAATGGTTTCATGCAGAAAGTATAATTTGAATTTTTTAAATACCAGATAATGGATAGTAAAAGGGGATGATTTAAGTTTTTGTTTCATTTTTTTCTTTCCCTTTAATATGATCTAAAGGAAATCTAAATGAATATAGTATTGGGCCACAACATTGAAGGGAGAGAAGTTTAAAAGTAATTTAGGAAATGAAGGACTATATTGATGGGCATAAAAAGAGAAACTTGTAAGCTGTGGATTTGATAGACATCTAATATATTATTTACACAAGTTGGGTGGATGTATCCCCAATGCAAAGTGATTCTTCAACCTAGGCCATATTTATGAAGGGCACTATAGAAGAGCAATATTATCAATGTGACATGAAGAATTCAGTGCCATGGTGAACATCTAATGTTGTACATAAGTGAATTTTGAATTGAGCAAAGGAATTTCTAGAAACAAAAGTTTTAGAATTTAGATTTAAAAACCACAAAAAAAGTGCACACAAAAATTGATCATAAATGAATAACAATTCTATAATTTTAATTTTTGATAGGTTGGGCATTTCTTTTTAAATTATCAAACTGATTTTCTTTATTGTTTACTTTAAGGTTCAAGAATTTCATCAATTGGATTCGAATCTGCAAGTAAAACAGTTTTTGGAAGACACACGAAACTATTTGCATCAGATGCTGAAGATTATTAATATCAATGAAGGAACTCTCATAACATTGCAAATAGTTACAGATCTTTCCTATGCATGGAACATAATAGATAGGTAGTTATTTCCAAACTTATTATTTGAATCTAAACATTCTTGTGTTATTTGCTATTATTAATTAATATTAATAATTATGTTATTAATTTTTTAATGTGCATCATTTGTACCTGCATCATGAGCTGATGTAAATTATCTTTGTTTTACAAGTCATTACGTTTTACTCAGATTTACAGCAGTAATGCAACAAGGAATCAAAAAAGAACCAAATCTTGTTATTAAGCTGAAATCAGCTTTCTTGAAGGTTATTTGGATTTGACAATTTAGTTTCATTATTTTCAACAATTTGAAGGGTTGTATTGAAGTTGTATTATTAAATAATACTGATAATAATAGTAAATATTATTAAAAATTATGATAAAAAAGTCTTAAATTTGAGTTTCCAAATCCAAGCATGGACTGCAATAATAATATTAATAAGTAATAATAGTAATTAGTGTGTTTATATAACGCCATAAGCTTAAGCATCAGGTTGTTGTTTATTAATGTCCATTAACTAGATGATTAGGATGCTCCTGCAATGGGATTTGAATCCATGCTGCAATCCATGAGATGAATGTCTTAACCATTAGACCAAGTGGGAACACCTTAACCATCAAGGGTGCTTGGAACATTTATATCACCCAGAGGCGCTTTGTGGCAGTACTCCATCTTCCTTGGAGACTTCAATATCAACTTGATCGAAACTTCTCAATAACAATCTCTGAGAAATTTCAGAATGTGTTGACAAGTCATTGTTTTTTCCCAAGAATCTCCTATCCCATTCAAATAACCAAACCTACTGCCAACACTATCGACAACATCTTCACAAACGTTTTTGACAGAAAAATCACAGTAAAAATTCTTATGGATGACATTTCAGATCATGTGCCTGTATATTTTTTGATGGATAAGGTCTGAGCAAAGTGTTCAATCTTGTAGGATTGTGAATGATACTACTATGAATTATTTTATTGCATCTCTTGAAACCATTGGTCTTGATTGATTGGTCCGATGTATTTTCTCTGTCTATATAAATCTAATGACAGAGAACAAATATCCGATTACATCCAATCAGTTTTATTTGAAAATATTTTGAAAATTCTATTTTTACTAGACTCACCAAGTTCTTTGATAAATTCTTACTCTTTTATCATAAGCAATTTGGATTTTGTCATATGCACTATGGAGCAGTGCAACTGCTTCAGGCAATCAGAAGTATTGAGGCTGGGGTTGAGGATAACAAGTTTGGCAAGTTAATAAATATCAGGATACAAAGATATAAACAAAATAAAACATAGCAATGTGTATAAACAATAAAATAAATTTGCAATAAATAATTGTACAAAAGTGAAAGACTATGCCTAGTTTTTTTAATGATGGGCTTGTATGAGTATACATATTTAGTTGATTTTAAATTTGACAAATTGGCTATTTACAGCTAGCTTCTGCACTGGATTTACCTTTGTTGAGGATTAATCAGTCTAATAGTTCTGATCTTATTAGTGTTTCTCAATATTATTCAGGGGAACTGGTTACATATGTTAGAAAAGTTTTACAGGTTACTGCTAATTTTCATTTTCAGTTAGCTTTAAGTGAAAGCATTAGTTTGTAACATCATTCTAGTTAATTGCAAGTAAACTTTTCAAAATGGTGCATTATTTTAATTTTAAATAAGTGATAGAATGAGAATTTTCTGATTTTTCAGGTTATACCAAAAACCATGTTTGTTATGCTGGCCAAAATAATTGATTTGCAAACAAATAGTATAAAGGAAGTTCCCACAAGGCTGGATAAGGACAAGATGAGAGAATATTCACTGCTTACAGAAAGATATGAGGTTAGAGTAATTGTTCACAGGTCACTGATGTTGTTTTTTGATCTAATGTTACTTAAGTTGTGCATTTTAAATTTTGTTTTCAATCCAGTTTTGATTTATTTTTTTATTTTTAGTTTCAATGTTTTTTGTAAATTGAAACATTTTTAAAGACATTGAATTGAAATAGATATTAAGATATTATGATAGATAGTTATTAAGATAGATATTAAGATATTATCAGCAGTTTCCTGTGTCCAAGAAGTCAGTCATTCAGTTTTTAATGCTTTTATTTAATTTTTGAGGATGTTGTGCTGCCTGTAAAAATGTTTGATTGTATTAAATTTTCTCTATTTTCTTTGTGTGTGAAGGGACAAGTCTGAGGGTGAGAGCAATCATTTTGCAAACTTTAATTTTCATTAGCATGCTAATCAATGAACAAAATAAAGCAATTCAAAAGCAACCTTGAGGGAAATCATAATTGATTGACCATTTAGTGGCCAGATATTTACTAAGGTCAACAGTGGATATGCAGTATTTAGAGTGTGAGGGAGTTGTGGAGCAGATGATTTCAGGGGCAAAGAACTCCAATGTTTGATTTCATGGTTGCAGAAAAAGTGCATCCTGTGACTTGGAGCATCTTTCTTGACTAATTTGTGGCAAAGATATGAAGTGATTTAATCAAATATAAAATTATTGGTTTCAAAAAGTCTTGTTAAAATTCTGTTCAGCAATAGAATTTTTGAAAATTGTGTTTTTATTTTATATTTTAAATCGTTGTTCTTTTTCTATCTTGATTTTAGTTACTATTCTTCATTCTATCCTAAAATGATTTTGTTAACATTCTAGCCTGTGTTTCATTATTGTAAATGACACTGCTAAACATTTCAAAATATTTGTATCTTTTGAATGCCCTTACACTTTACATTTTCAGGTTGCCAAATGCACTCATGCTATATCTATCCTTGCAGAGGGTATGCTAATGATGAAGTCAACCCTTGTTGGAATAATTAAGGTGCCTTTTGCTTTGACAAATTAAAGAATTTCATGACATAATGACAAAAATATTTACTCTATATACTCAAAATTTAATGAATTAAAATTACATTTAGTTATTAAATGGCTATGCAAACTAGTGTTTAAACTTCAGATTGAATCAAAACATTTGTTGGAGGATGGTATAAGGAAGGAATTGGTCAATAGGGTTGCAATGGCTCTTCACGAATCTCTTATCTTTACAAAGGGAAAGGTAACATGAAATTAAAATATTAAATTGGCATTTTGAATAATCATTCACACCAATATTGCTAAAATTTTATTAACAGACAAATGATTTGATGTCAAAACTGGAGGAAGTGGGCATTATTATGGATGGTTATAGAAGATCTTTTGAATACATACAAGATTATGTGAATATATATGGCTTAAAAATATGGCAAGGAGAAATTTCAAGAATTATTAACTACAATGTAGAGCAAGAATGCAACAGTTTTTTGAGAAATAAGGTTAAAAATGTAATGTTTTCTGGGTACTCATGTAATTTACATTTCTTTACTTATTAATTCTAGGTTTTAGACTGGCAAAGCATTTATCAATGTAAGACAGTTCCAATTCCCCATTTCCCACCAGTTGATTCATCTATAAATTTTGTTGGTCGATTGACTCAAGAAATATTGAGGATAACAGATCCAAGGTGGATTTCAATTATTTATTTTTAAATATATCTTAAAATCTTGTTATTTAAATTAGGTTAATTATGTTAACAAATGCATTTTATCAGAGTCACATCTGACGTTTTCTTAAGCTTAGTGAACCATCATTATTTCAGTCTCCAAAGTGTTTATAGTGAGACATGAAGCTCCTCTTGCACTTTCTCTACCAAGTAGGCATGATTAAAGAAGGAAGTGCTTGAGAAAGTTCTGAGGAGGGATTGTCTGAAAAATACAACTGATTAGCTAACTAGGTTCAATACTATGGTGTATATTACAAATAAAATTCATTCATATCCCTAAAACTTTTAAAGGCTATAAATTCTGCAAAATTACATTGATACAAGCATTTTCAAGTTAGGCAGCAGATAATGGGGAATGAAACCTGCTTATATCAATAATATAAAACAGAATGAGCCTGAGTATACCTGTCTGTCCCAAGAACTCTTCCTAAACGATGAATGGTAGTGACTTGAAATTTGCACGCATCATTCTCTATGCCATTCTTAGGTCAACTTTGCTATTTTCATCTTTCACCTTTTCCTAAATTGCATTTGAGCTTTAAACTCAAGAGCTACTGCAATTTCTAATATTTGATGCCAGTGCCTCTCGCAATGGCTGCACGGATTCGAGTCCCGTTGCAGGAGCACCATGCTAATAACCTAGTTCTTTAAGGGCAAATTACTGACTGAGTTTGAAGGACATACATAATAAAATTAATTATAATGGATAAGAAATTAGTTTGTCTGGCGAAGCTGGTTTAAAAAAGCTAGTATATATTATATAATATATATATTATATATATATATATATATTTATACATTATATAGATATTTATATTCCAGGCTTATATATATTTTTTAATATTATATAATTTGTGACTTAATTATTTGGTTAAATGAAGCAAATCTTGGTTTTAATAGCCTGAATATGTTCTTTTATATATTTATTGTTATAATGAAGTCTGGGAATCTAATTATCCCTTTATGTGCACTAAATTATTCATGCATTGTTCCATTTTCCACCTAACTCATCATGTACATCAAAAGTTGTTGAACATAAATTATAAATCTGACATCATTGCTATTACCTTTTAGTGACTTTCACTTACATATGCTACAATCATCTGATTAATTTTGTCCTAAATAATGAGGAGTAATAATAATAGTATAATAAGGATCACACAAAGAAACCATGAAGACACCCCATAATTTTATGTTAACTCACTAAATAAAAATTTGATTGTGGGGAAATTTTTTTACTTTGTTGTGTAACAATATATTTGTGTTATACAGAATTTTCATTGAAATATTTTCACGCATTAATTAAATTAATTAAATTGAATTTTTAATTCAAAAAACGTTATTTGATGCATCTAATAACCATGAAAGATACTTTCAAAAATCGAAAATTTATTAAAAACTCATGTAAAACATAAGAAAATATTTATTTATAGGAAATAATGCTTCATTTATTACATCAAAGTTTGTAACTACTGACTGCAGATTATAGTCTGAAGGCTGTCTCCCATTCAAAAAGGCCAATTAAGTTAATCCTCACCAATCCTGCTCCACGATTTCAATGTGTTATGCTCACAATCCAGCCAGCATCGTTTTATTTATATTTATATTTATGTATATAGCGCCATAAGCGTGAGCGTCAGGGGCGCTTAGACCATTTATATAGCGCCGGCTCCCGGGGGCGCTTTTATGGTGGCGCAAGCTGGGTTTCGAACTCGACATGTGACGACTGTTGCTTTTACCGTCGTTCGCAGGAACGCTAACCTCTGAGCTAACTTGCACCCCAACATTTACATTTACATCGTCAGGGAGTGCCCTCAGGTAAGGGCTCTATGTAAATTCTAGCTCGATTAAAAAGTGCATTCACATCCTACTCAGATACATAAGGCACTCATAAGATCGGCTAATTGCAATTGTAGTTTGTGATGTTCTCAAACTCCATCACATCATGCATCAATGTTGCATACTTTCCTAACACCAGAGCTTAAATTTACAAATATATAGAAGCAAAAAAAATATGTACATATATTTTTGGTTTAGAAGCTTTAGAACTATAGGCCTGCCAAAAAATTGGAATGTACTGAAATCTCTAAAGATTTTTAACATATTATTAATTTAAGCTAATGCTTGGAATAACCTTTGTTGCATAAATAATAATGATAAATCATTATATTCCTCTGATGCATATTTGTTCCATTCAATATGATACTATTCACATAATTTAATATTTTTGACTAAGCACACTCGATTAAACTTTGTCTCAGAAAAAATCACTAATAGAATATGGTCTGTTGGGTTTAATCGGGTGTGCTTGGTCAAATATATTATTCAAAATTATTTGAAAAATTAATTTAATAATTAATACATAACTTCTCAAACAGATCGACAATTTACCTTGACTATATGCACACTTGGTATGATTCCAGAAGCAAAGTTGAGGTAGTGGCAATGAAACTGTTTGAAAAGCTGGAGGTTTGTTTGGTTTTAAGTAATGTTTACTTTTACATCATATTGATGAAATAAATAAACATTCAAAGAAGTCTGTTGGCACATGGGGACTTACTGGAGTGGACAAGTTGCTTGGATTCATGATCGTTCAGACCTTGCAAGGTTTTGTCAACTTGTGCTCCAAGACAATGTCTGACAAGACCACTGCAGAGATAATCATGAAGATTGAAGAATCTCAAAACAATGATGCTATGGGTTTGCTGATGTTTTTTTGCAGATATTTTTTTTTGTTATTTTATATTTAAAGATCAACCCAAAACCTTATTTATTTTTTTGAGAGAATATGTAAGAAAATATGCATTAAACTGGTTTTAAATTTGGGTTCAATAATTTTTGAACAAGGCTGAAATTCCTCAATATATCATCCCTGTTATGAATGGTATGTTAAAAAATTTCCTCCTCCAAGACTTCTTAATGTGAGAAAATACCATAATAAAATTTTATTTAGTTTAATTTAAACTGTAGTTTCTTGTTTTACCTAAGAGCACTATGGGTACTTCATACACACAGGAGGTATTTGAGCATTTATTGAGAATCAATGAGAATTTAGAGGTGATGCAGATGCGGAGGGTGATCATATGAGGCCAGAGCGATGGGCGAGCACTTGTGCACAGTGAGCATTTGAGCCTCATGCACTGTCATAATGCTAAATGTGATTATTGGAGCTTTACTATGATGACTCTGAATATTGCATGTTATTATGTAGCTAGCACATCCCTGGTAGCCATTGTTAGGTACTCTTGGACTTGTTTACATTATGTAAATGTAGTTCATTTATACAGCGCCACATGCAGTGTCAGAGGTGCTTTTTGTTAACCATTTATATAGCGCTCCTTCCCAAGGGCGCTTGCGGCAGTGCAGGGTGGGTTTCGAACATGACACATTACAACTGTTGCCATTACCGCCATTATATTGTCAGGTAACCCATTCGGCCAACCTGCACGTTATGATGGAGTTCCTTGTTCTAATGTTTACAACACCTATGAATTTCTGTTATTTATTTGCAAACTATTGTAGAAAGATTAGTTTCTCTTAATGAAGTTGTTTTAGTTGGTTAAACGAGAGTTTCTCCTTTCCTCGACTTAACGACATAACACATGTAATAAACTAATGAACTGAATACTTACATTTATATTATACCCAAAGACTATGGATGTTAAAACTTTGAAAGTTTTAAAATTGTTATTTATATTTTGCAGTTCAAAGACTTATATCTCAAGCACATAGCAAATTAGCTAAATTTTCTACACAGCACTTGGATCTTATTCTCAAGGTAATTTCAAACGTTTTTTTTTTCTTTAAGTACTGCTTTAATTTGGTGATTTGTATTTATAGATGGGGCAGATGCAACTACTTAGGGAATGCATTAGTCATCAGTTATCACTTCTTTGCAAGTTTGATTCAAAGTTTTTTTCTGCTTCTATGAGCAACTTCAATAAGTATGTATTGGTTTCATAAAAAAAATAAAACTTTTAGAAAATATTTTTTCATTTTGCAGTTCATTGCTGGCAGACATTGAGAGGCATTACCATGATCTTTCTCATCCAATGCCAACAGAAAATAATCCTATTTTATATGAGACTTCAGCATATCTTGATTCAGCAGGACCTAATGATCCCCTGAGAAAAGTTTATTAGAATTTTATTCATGCTTCATCCATGCATGCCAGATGGCTAAATGGGTTGCGTCCCTGCATGTGGCGGTAATAGTAACAGTTGTAACGTATTATGTTCTCTACCCAGCCTGAACTGCCAGGGAGCTTCCTTGGATAGGGGCTTTGTGTAAATGGTAGAGCAATTAAAAAGTCCCTTAACATCTTAATTGGATACATAAGGCACTCAAAAGATCAGCTAAACATAAAATATAAAAAATGTTTTCTGCATTAGCAATTATTTAAATTTTATTATTTTCAGATTTACATTTCTACTCAAGAATTTCCATATTTCACCACCTTAAACTTTGTCTTTATAACCTATTTTCTGCAGAAGTTGACATGGACCAAATCTCTCAGTAAGTTTATAAATAACACTTACGAATAAAACTGAACTGAAATTAATTCAATTTCTAGATGCAATGTTATCCCGAAAACTGTCTGAGAGCATTGATGGAGCACCTTTTACGACTGGTGTTGTGACTGTGTTCAAGCAGTACCACCACCAAAATGCATTCCAATTTATTTCTTTGTTGGCTAGATATTCAAAGTACCTTATAAACCAGAGGTTTGCCAAATGTTCCAATTGGTGACTAATTAAATTAGTAGTTAATTAATCTCTTACATTTTTATAGTAACCAAGCAAGTGCCACACATGATATGACTTCACTTAATTTTTTGGAACAATTCATTACTCGTAGCCAGTTTGGGGATCAAGTATGATGTTCATTACTTATTAGTTGCTGACGGTTACAATAATGCACGTGTTTACTCATATATCATTAAAAATATGAGTACAAATTAATGTTTCATTGGGCAACATAATTTATTTTAGGTCAATGAGTTCCAGATACCATCCATTGTGGATGATAAGTAATTCTTATTTGAACTGAATTTCAAAGATATTTGAAGGAATGGTTCTTCAGAATGTTTAATAAATGTGCCTTCTTGTTGCATTACTTCCACACTGGTACTTCTATCTTTGGTAGTGGCTTCTTACCCAGTATCATGTCAGCAGCTTTTTCTGCAATCATTATTACTGGAGCATTCAGATTTCCACTGACAATGCTGGGCATAACAGAAGCATCAACTACTCGTAATTTTTCAACGCCTAACACTCGACATTTGGGATCGACTACTGAAGTCTCATCTGTTTCGAGTCCCATTTTCGCAGTTCCGCAAGGGTGATAAGCACTCTCAACCATTGTTTTTATGAAGTAGTCGATTTCTTTATCAGAATCTAATTTGATGTTAGGATGAAGAAAGCCGGCATTGAAGTCGTCGAATGCTTTTTGAGCGAATATTTTTTTAGATAGCTTGACGCAGGATCTTAGGTCTGTTATATCTTTCTCGGTGCTTAAATATTTGGGATTTATGGTTGGAGGCTCGTGGGGATTATTCGATTTCAGTTTTATTTGCCCGAGGCTAGTGGCGCGCATCGTACCGGCGTGCGCTTGGTAGGCGTGGCAGTTTGCCATTCTCTGGCCGTGATCAATGATGACGGATGGCAAAAAATGCAGCTGAATATCCGGATGGGATTCTTTGTCTGAACTTTTGATGAAAGCCCCTGCTTCGAGATGGGATGTGGACGCTGCTCCGCCTCCTGTTAGGAACCATTGCAATCCCGCTTTCACCATATTGAATGGAAATTTCCACTGGTATTTATACAAGGTTATAGGTTTTTTGCACTTGTACTGGATGAAGACTTCTAAGTGATCTTGTAAATTTTCTCCTACGCCAGGAAGATTTGAAATCACTGGGATGTTTAGGTCTTTCAGGTGTTTGTGGTTTCCAATTCCACTTAGCATTAGTAGTTGTGGTGTGTTTATAGAACCTGCACAAATCACAGTTTCTTTTCTAGCTCTGGCCTCCTTTAATTCACCATGGTGTTCATATTTTACCCCCAAAGCTTTCTTGTTCTCGAAAAGTATTTGGAGAACCTTAGCCTGTGTTTGAAGATGCAAATTTTTGTTATTTCTTAGTGATGGTCTTAGGTAGGCTACAGAAGAACTCCATCTTTTTCCATCCTTTATGGTCATGTCGAAATGCCCAAAGCCCTCCTGGAAATTAATGAAGGATCTTAGTTGGTGTCAAATAGCCATGACGTAAATATTACAACGTTAGAACCATAGAAAAATAATGTTGGGTTCTTTTTAACTACTCAGGATTTTATTTTGCGAAGTTCCGTTGTACATAGATTTGAACACACGAACGAGGCTTACACGTATTTACTTGTTTAAGGGCCATTACAAGAATTAGTACTAGGATTCTAAATATGTATGGGGTCGTCCATTAATTATGTCAACAAATTTAAGGTAATTTTTGAACCCTACCCTCCCTACACCTTGTAAACAACTGTCAAACTTCGAGATCCTCCCTATAAAAATTATGTCAAAAAACTGACATCCCATAAAATATGTTTTATTTCGCAATTTTTAGTTTGTGCCTTGTAACACTTTGGATTTGTCACTATTTTATTTTGAAAATAAATAAAATAATTTGTTAAACTGATTATTATTAACTTGTTTATTGTCAGCTTCTATCATCTTCCCATGGGAAAGTCAAAAGTTCTTCTATTCTAATAATAGGTGTAGCATCGGATTCATCATTTCCATCATTTTGTTGAACTTATAAACCAGGCAAATCAACATCATCTTCGCCATTCAGCACATAAAATATCAGAATTTTCTTTTTATGCAACAATTGCCAATCAGCTCTTTCTGTCATTTGGCAGCCACTCGAAATGGCTGAAGGTTTTTTGTTGATAAACAGACGTATTTTTGTTAAGCCCATGATCGCATTGTCGGTGTCGCTGAACATGTTTCTTTAACATGACTTGAGAACTGGACCGCCGACAGAAATTTCGGGCTCCTGGGCAGTGCCTATTAGGCACGGCGACCACGGGCCCAGATCTATGGCAATTTGGTAATGGAAAAGCAAAAAAAGGTCATGATTGTAAAATTTCAATATTTTAAAACCTCGGCGGGCCCTTAAACATTACTGTGCCCTTGAGAACTTGCCACTCTTCTATGAAGCAACATAGAGGTTTTGCAAATCCGTTCAAGCAGTGATGACTGAACTGAAGGACTAACAGTAATGTTATAAATCCATCTGTTAAAATTTAGATTTATTTTATCATAAAAATGACACTGATGACGTCAATGAGACTGAAATTCCCCCCTCCCCTTGTCAAACTTTTTCAAACCCCTCTCCCCTATTTTGTTGACATAATTTATGGACTGCCCCTAAGGATGAACCTCACAAGATTATTTTTGATGCGTTGGAGGGTGTTGATTAGAGACGTCGGTATATCATACTGAAGGGAATTGCAATAGTCCAAGCGAGAATGAACTAGGCAGCGTACAAGGGGAGGAGCGGGCGAATGTGTCTTGGATTGCCAAGATTGCAGACTTTGTTTATGTAGAAGCGATGTGCTATTTGAAGGGATGGGAGTCAACGGTAAGAAGTGTTCTGAAGCAATGGAGAAAGGGAGGAGTATCGACAGAACTCACAGGAGATAGAGCCCTAAAGTGGGTGTGTCCCAACGAACATGATTTTAGACTTCCGCGGGTTAAGTCGAAGTAAATTAATGCGATGCCGATCATTAGTGACATCTATTCACTTCCGCAGATTTTCAAGTTCGTTGGAAATGTTATGGCTGGAGAGGCTCGTGTCATCTGCCTATTGGTGAAATAAGAAGTTGAGGTTTTGAACAATATCTGATAAATGTAGTTTTTATAATTTTTAGGTCCACTATTCACTTTGGAATGTCATCCTTCATTTTTCGTATCTACGGTTGTTTTTATAGAAATGTGTTAGAACATTGCGTGACTTTATATAAATGATTTTTTATAAATTTTAATGAATCCTATAATAAATAAATTTTATTGATGATAATGTAAGGTGTGATTTTTTATTATCCAATCATCTCAAAACGGATAAGATTTTTGAGTCGTATTTGAAATTAAAATTACCTGTTTGAATCCATTGCAGTCGTCGGTGTGCTCGTAACCAGCCTCCAATCCAGCTTGAAGAAACACTTCGTACAAAGGATTTTCCCACTTCCCTCTCGAGACATGAAGGGGTCCGTGTCCTCCTCTATATGCATCTTCTCCTAGTTCGTGGCATTGAGCTTTTTTGAAATATGGTAAACAGTCGAAATATGACCATCCTAATGCTCCTTCTCTCTCCCACCTGTCGTAATCGGAAGCATGTCCTCGTATGTATACCATAGCGTTGATGGAAGAAGATCCTCCGACAACCTTTCCTCTGGGCCAGAAAAATGTTCTGTTGTTGGCTTCAATCTGGGGAGTTGTCGAATAACACCAACTATATTTTGGATCTTTTAAGCAATACGTTAAAGCCGCAGGCATTGAGAACTTCCAACTTCGATCATTAGTTCCTGCTTCTAAAATCAGGACTTCGTTAGAACCGGCTTCTGGTTCAGAAAGTCTGCTTGCTAAGGCACTTCCTGCTGATCCAGAACCGACTATTAAATAGTCATATTCCGATATGCTCAATGACCTAGAAAAAGCTAACATCAAGTTACATTTTTCAGAAATTGAAAATAAGCAACTCCGGATTTTGAACATGTTTGGTCGTTAATTTAGCTATGAAGACTTGAGAACTCGAGTAATGCGAGTAGTCTTGACTAATGAGGTTGAAGTCCAAATCGAGAGTAGCTTAGGAAACACGAAAAGATAAGCAATGGCTAAATATACTAGACATATTGCAAACAATTTCAAAGACCATTACGTATATGCGATCATGCACACTGTTATAAACAGCGCCTGCTAATAAGGATACGACATTCACGTCTTGTAATCATAATTTTGTTATTACGTGTCATATTTTTATCAATTATTGATGTGATGTGTAGAAGTTCATATGGGGAGTTACTAATTTCATTGAGTACAGATAACAACTTTTCATAATTTAAGCAAAAAACCGAAAATGTGCACAAAATTGGGAACCTAAGGCCATCACATGACAGCAAAATCTTTATTTTTTCACGAATTTTTAAATCATAAAATAAAGTTAATAATGCGACAAGGCACATTTATTTTTCATTACCTTCTGAAGTCAATTTTTATTGGTTCCAAGAAGCGTTTCAAACTGTTTGTCCAACACTTTACATGCCTCTTCCAGAGCTTATTCAAGTTTATGGATGCCAAAATATTGCTTGCCATTGCAATATACTTTATTTGCAAGCAATCCCCATACTTTTTGGATCGGACTTAAGTCTAGCGATCGAGCAGGCCACTTCAAAACTTTGAGATTCCTCTCCTGGAAGAACAACGTAGTGACTTCTGCAAACCCTTTAATTTTGGCTCGACCTGGACGATAAAGATGTTTCTGAGAGTGCATCTAAAGTGAAAAATGACAAATAGCGGCTCTGTTGCTGATGCTGTTGATCTGGAATCAGTCTGTGGTCAGCTGATCAGCTTCCCGACTGGTGTCATCATCATCCTACAATAACTATTTGCGGATCGTAAAAGCATCAAATGGATGATTTTGGGACATCTGTCAAAAGTTTGAGCTAGCAGGTAGTGAAACTGAATAAAGTATGGTGACAAAACCGTTTCCACTATCTGCACCGAAAACTGTCAGCAAAACCTGCTTCTAGCAACTCAAATTTGCTGTCACTGCTCAGCGGATGTCGAGGGGCCAGATATTTTGACTAAAATTATTATCGTATCGAATAAAGCTGCAATATTAGACACTGAATGCTTGAAGCTTTTGTTTACAGGGGCATACTTTATGTTCATAACTGAAATAGCACATACTTGTAGGATGGTCCTTATTTTTGAAAGTGTGATTTTTCAATGGGGAACCCTCTTAATCTTTTCGTACATGTAAATAATAAATTCATTAAAAATCTCACTTGAATCTTAAAACATTTAGGGTCGCTACCAGAAATAAATGTTTTCATATTATAAAATTATGCCTTGATGTTATTATTAATGTTTTAAAGATTGTTGTAGAGCTAATAAAATATTTAGCTTTAGGATATATACAGTGATGGTTTTGGAATGCTGATTTATTGCTTGATTATTGCCAGATGTAACAAAATGAGCTATTGATATGCACTTATGCAAAATTCACTTATTAGCTTCTTCCTATTTGTAACCTGACAACGTTGAAATCTAATAAACCTATACTATAATTTAAATTTCCGGTTAAACTCTGTTAAAATTTATTGAATTTGACTGGAATGAAAATCACCCTGCAGACCACAATAAATTAAATACTATAAAAATTTAAATGCTATAAATGTATCAAATAAGACTAATTTTCAAATATCGGCATCACGTGTGTCGTGTTTAAAATCGAGTTTATTTACAAAAGCCGAACTCAAAAACTAAGGAGGGCGGAGGACTACCGTATATCATAGAAAACAAAATCCAATATATCAATAAGATATATTTGCTGAAAAACATATGCATAAATTTCAACCTCGTGATGACTACAGAGAATTGTTGGGGCTGACAATCATGTTCTTAGGTGGCACACTATAAAAAGGTATTTCATTTTAATGCAAGAACATCGAGCCAGATGGATGGCAAAAAGCTGTTTATTCATCGAAGATTTGATGTTCAGAGAACAGTTCAAAAAAAGAAGAGAAAGGAATTGCAGACAAAGCCATATTTAGGAGGGAGTCTAGGGGTTCAAACCCCCCCGAAATAATTTTTTTTTTTATTAAACAAAATGACATTAAATACAGTTACAAAACCCGCATAATTACATACTTAATCATAAATTTTGTAAAAAAAAGGACAACCCGAAGGGATATACTCCCGCTGATGGGCTGCCTGTTCCAATGAAAAAAATTTAAAGCCGAGTATCACAAAAGAAATGAATCGTTCAGAAAAATAAGGTAGCAGTTCACATTAAAAGAAATCGGGCGCACTTCAGAAAATCCACATGAGACGATTTTACTTACTTAGAATATATGATTTGTAAGTACTTTTGAATATAGAGATGGACTTAGAGGATGTAATGGTGATGGGAATCGAGGAAAATATGCGAGGGCCAGAGCACTTCAATGAAAATTTTTTGAGCATGGTTCGAGAAGCTTCAGGTCTATATTTATCGGCGGACCGCAAAC